>SKCR01034876.1:0-17625 GCA_019454045.1 Zanthoxylum bungeanum
GTGGACTCCTCCTGGAACACCGCAATTAAACGGTGTCTCTGAACGGAGAAACCGTACCTTGTTAGACATAATAAGGTCGATGATGAGTCGCCACTGAGCTACCTATATCCTTCTGGGGATACGCTTTAAACAGTGCAGTACTTATTTTGAATAAGGTTCCGTCAAAGTCTGTTGAACAGACTCATTTGAGATATGGACAGTGAGGAAACCAGGTTTCTCTTTCCTGAAGATTTGGGATGTTGGGCATATGTTAAACGTTTGGAAGGTACCAAACTAGAACCCAAATCAGATAAATGCCTTTTCGTGGGATATCCTAAGGAAACCAAAGGATATTACTTCTATCACCACAAAAGAGAAAAAATATTTGTTGCTCTACATGCATTTTTCCTTGAGAAGGAATTCCTAGATGCAGTGGTAAGTGGGAGGAAAGTAGAACTTGATGAAAATCGTAGTGATACTGTTCCTGGCAATGAATCAACGACGGAACATGAACAGACCATCCAGGATGAGTCTGTACCACAATCTTCATATACACAAGGACCGCGTAGGTCGGAGAGAGTCAGGACAGTACCTGAGAGGTATGGGTACCTGATCTCGCCTCATGTGGATAAATCTTATTGAGAAATGAAAACGTCTACGTATGAGGAAGCAATACATGATATTGATTCCGCTTTATGGCAAGATGCCATGAAGTCCGAGATGGATTCCATGTATGCCAACCAAGTTTGGACACTGGTTGATGCACCAGAAGGCGTAAAGCCTATTGGATGCAGATGGATCTTCAAGAAGAAGACCGACATGGATGGCAACATACAAACGTACAAAGCTAGGCTTGTAGCAAAGGGGTATCGTCAACAATATGGTATTGATTATGACGAAACTTTCTCGCCCGTTGCCATGATTAAATCTATTAGGATAATGCTTGCAATAGCTGCATATTTCGATTACGAGATATGGCAGATGGATGTTAAAACCGCTTTCCTTAACGGAAACCTTTTGGAGGATGTTTATATGCAATAGCCTGACGGTTTTGTCGTACATAGACTTGCAAACAAGGTTTGTAAGTTAAATCAATCCATTTATGGATTGAAGCAAGCATCACGATCATGGAATCAGCGTTTTGATGAAATCATAAAAGAATATAATTTCGTGCAAACGAAGATGACCCTTGTGTATACAAGAAGGTTAGTGGGAGAGCACTGACTTTTATTATCCTTTACGTCGACGATGTATTGCTTATAGGCAATGACATTCCCATGCTAACGTCGGTGATGAAGCTTGGCTTTCATTAAAATTCTCCATGAAAGATCTGGGAGAAGCAGCCTTTATTCTGGGAATAAAGATCTACCGGGATAGATCTAGAAAGCTGCTTGGACTCTCCCAGAGTACATATATTGACAAAGTGTTGAAGCGATTCAGCATGGATCAATCCAAGAAGGGATTGATGCCAATGTTACGTGGTATATCTCTATCTAAGAACATGTGTCCTAAGACACAAGAAGAGAGAGATAACATGAGTCGGATACCGTTCGCCTCGGCAGTCGGATCGATCATGTATGCCATGATATGTACACGACCTGATGTGTCATATGCTTTGAGCATGTGCAGTCGCTATCAGGCCGATCCAGGTGAAGGTCACTGGATGGCATGGCAGTAAGAATCCTTAAGTATCTTAGACGAACTAAGGATGCTTTCTTAATTACGGAGAAGAGAGAACTTGTGGTATCTGGATATGCCGATGCAAGTTTCCAAACCGACAAAGACGACTTCAAGTCGCAATCCGGGTACATTTTTTGTTTGAATAACGGAGCAGTGAGCTGGAAATCTTCCAAGCAAGATACTGTTGCCGATTCAACAACTGAAGCGGAGTATATTGCTGCATCGGAAGCAGCAAAGGAGGCAGTTTGGATCCGAAAATTCCTAATCGGATTAGGAGTAGTTCCGTTAGCTGCTGAGCCCGTACCATTGTATTGTGACAATAACGGGGCTATAGCACAAGCTAAGGAACCAAGGTCTCATCAACGATCCAAGCATGTTCTTCGACAATACATTGATTCGGGAGATTATACATCGTGGCGATGTAAAGTCAGAAGAGAAGGTCGCATCAGATGACAACATTGCAGATCCGCTGACGAAGGCTGTTCTTCAGCAAGTGTTTTGAACGACATGTAAATAGTTCAGTATTAGATGCTTGAGTGACTGGCTATAGGCCAAGTGGGAGATTGTTAGACATTATGACCCATAGCGTCACTGTTTTGTAAATGATATTGTATTATTGTACAAAATTAACTATGTGATAATGAAATTGCCTTTTGCCGTTTTGTAAAATTATTTACTTTGATATATTTATGGCAAAAGTCCATATGATTAGTTCCGTATTGAGATGATATGAGACAGTATCAATATAAAAGGTTTAATCATTAAATATCCCTAGTCGGAGTGTTATCGAGATCGGACATCGATAATGCGGAATAGACTAGTATTGCACTTGTGCGAGTTGTGATGGCACAACGACATAGTTCTCATATATTTAAGTATTGGATACTTATGCAAGTGCGGTATGAGGTTGTTTTTTACCGATGGTACGGAAAACAGCTTCGCTCTGGATAGACCCCGCAGGAATCCCATTGGTAGTATGTCTGCGTGTCTATGGGAGGCCGCATCAGGGTAGGTGTATATGGTCTTAACCTGAGACTTGCATCGCTAGTACTTGCGACAATCGGTAAACTTGGTTTTGGTGGTTGGGGACTTTAACCGGTTCTGTGTTCACTACTTCTGGGTTTATCAGGAATCGTAGTGTACTGGGTGTGATGTCAAGATGGAAGTATCACTTCAGACATATGGAGTTGATGATCGCGCAGGACACAGAACTAGTACTCTATAAAAGGTTGCAACCGTCTGGACGATATGACTAGGTCAGGATTGTCCGATTTAAAGAGACTAGTTGTTTGATGTCCGATATATGTTTCGTACGGGGCAGACACACTTCCAGCCCCAGGCCTAACATGTGATCGTCGATACTGGATCGATATACGCGATACTGCGGTATACTACGCTTGATAAAGATCTTATATTCCAGTAAGAATATTTCTGGAGAATTGGGTAGGCATGGCGCTTTGCTAGAAGCCAACCTTGTCTTGTGAATCGGTAAAGACGTAGTACGAGGTACGTACGTGTTTGGATTATCCAACGACCGTATTTACTGCCAACATATCTGGAGATCTCTTGGGTCGCTTCCTGAAGATTCACCTATGACGTTTGATTCGAACCTTATTAATCTTGGATTAATTGCGGAGAAACTTTATCTTGGATAAAATGACTTATTAGGAGAGAGAGAGAGAGATCGATTAATTTGGAATTAATCGATAAAATAATATATTCGATATATTATTAAACGAAATTAGATTTCGACGCGGAATTAAAATCGGATTTTAATTCGGGCAAACGAATTAATTTAGAATTAATTCATTAGCGAACTGAATAGTAATTTCGCAAGGCGTAATTATTTAATTCACGTCGCGACGGAAATTAACGGAAATTAGTTAATTCGGAATTAATGAAACCGAGCCCGAAAGTGCTTGCGGACACATTCGTATTTTGAATCGAGTGATATCCGCAAATCACATCGCGATATCTCATTACTTAATACGAATAGATGGTGGATGTATCTAGTCACATTTGAGGGATGATACATTGTCTCTAATCTCAAAGTGTGGTAATGATGGCAAATGATGGATTTCATTTTGGAGGGAAAGCCATGCACGGTTTTGAAGGATTTTTTGCATTAAAAAATTCTTTTGGTATTAGATATCATATCACTTTTCATTTCCTTTGAGTCTCACGGTTTTTGGCATGCAAAGGGAACAAAAATTAAAAGTGAAACACTCTCTTCTTCTTTCTCTCTTGCTCACGCCGTGAGCTGCATAAACAAAGGCAGAAAATTGTTTTCTCATTCTCCATTTTGCTAGCACAAGCAAGGAACAAAAGAGGTGATAGGGAAACGCATTTGGAGCTTGGAATACTCAAAGATTTGAAGCTTCTCTCCATCTTCTTGCTTGGCCGAAACTTCATCCTTGGAGGCTCAAGGATCCTCATCACCATTTTCGTCACATAGCTTTGTAAGTATGTTTCCGCCATCCTTCAAGCTTTGCATGTATGATTATTGTATTTCTATTGCTTAATCTTTCCTTGGGACTAATAATAGAAACCAACAGGAGTGTGTGTGTTGAAGGTCCTTCATCTACTTGAACTTCAGGTTCCTCCGTTGGTTCGTTGTTTTCAGGTTGGACTTCATCAAGCTCAACTTGTCTATGATTACCACCTTCTGAAAAAAATTCTACTTCTAGAAATTTTACGAAGCGAGCTACGAACACATTTCGATGCTCGATATCATAGAACAGATATCCCCTCGTATTCGAAGGATATCCGACAAACCTAAACTTTTGCCCTCGAGGCGAAAGCTTATCTTGCTGAGTCACCCTGACATAGGCAGGATAACCCCAAACCTTAATATAATTAAGATTTGGTCTCCTACCGAACCATATCTGATACGGAGTCGTAGGAACAGCTTTTGAAGGAATCTTGTTCAAAAGATGTGCGGCTGTTAAGAGAGAGTAGCCTCATAAGTAATAGGGCAAATCTGTGAAAACTTAACATTGATCGGACCATATCCAATAAAGTCTGATTTCTCCTCTCAGACACTCCATTGTGCTGTGGAGTACCTGGAGGAGTATATTGAGCGAGAATCCCATTCTCCTTCATATAATCCATGAACTCACCACTCATATATTCGCCGCCTCGATCTGATTGAAGGCATTCAATATATTTACCAGTTTGCTTTTCTACTTCATTTCGGAACTCTTTGAACTTTTCAAAGGTTTTCGATTTATGTCTCATCAAATAGACATAACCGCACCGTGACAGATCATCGGTAAAGGTAACGAAGTACGAATAACCACTGTGAGCAGTTTGACTTAGTGGACCACATACATCAGAATGTACGAGTTCCAGTAAGTTAATGGCACGGTGTCCAACACCAGAAAATGGGGCTTTGGTCATTTTACCCTGAATACAGGATTCACAAGTTGGATAGGATTCAATGGTAAGATCTGGTATCAAACCACTCCTAACCAATTGGGTAAGGCGTTTAACGCCAATGTGACCAAGTCTCATATGCCAAAGTTCAGTATTATTAATTACAGGTAAACTACGTTTATTAACTCCAGTATTTAATATATCTTTTGAAGTTTGCAATGTATAATGACCATGCTGATTTGGACAACAAAGGATCTGAATATTATTACTATCATATAAATATAAAGAACTGTTCTTAATATTAATACAAAAGCCTTCTGTATCCAATACAAAAAGTGATATAATATTAGCTACACATCCAGGTACAAAATGGCATTCATTTAACAAAAGTGTCACATTCGGCAATGAGATCTCGCATACTCCCACTGCAACTGCATCTAAAGAGTCTCCACTCCCGAACCGCAACTGCATCTCCCCGGGCTTCAGCCTCCTATTTTCCAGCACCTGCAACGAATTGCAAATGTGAATGGGACAAGAAGAATCTAAAATCCAGTTGGATGTAACGGCTTCACAAGCCAAAGATAAATCAATAACTGGAAAAATAAATGTACCTGATGTAGATGCTCTATCTCTCTCCTCATGGGCGATGTAATCAGGACAGTTCCTTTTCCAATGCCCGACTTTGCCGCAGTGGTGGCATTTGTCTTCAGAAGCCCTCTGGGCTTAGCAATCTTCGCCTGCTGTTGAGGACCGAAAGCCTTCTTCTTCTTCCCTTTCTTCTTCTTTCCCTTGGACCATCCTTGGGAAGAAGCAGAGAGAGAAGTAGATCTAGGTGGGCGAGTCGGTACTCCCTTCTTAAGATCCTCTTCTGCCATGAGCAACATCCTATGTAGCTCCTGGTAGGTACAGACAGTCCCGTTCATGTTGAAGTACATCACGAACTGGCGAAATGAAGCTGGAAGTGAACCAAGAATGACACTCCTACCGAGAACGTCATTCAAGATGAGATTATGTTACCTCAATTGATCGATCAAATCGATCATCTGAAGAACATGTGGGCTAACATTTTGCCCCTCATCCAGACGCGCATGGAACAGTTCCATGGCGACTTTGTAAACAATCACTTGTTCTTGGTTCTCAAACGATTGTCTCAATCACGTCATCATACTATAAGAATCTAGCATACCATAGTTTTGTTGGTTGAGTTTCAGAGACAGTGAACTAAGGATGTATGATTTAACCCTTAAATCATTATCCTTCCAAGTTTCAAAAACTTGGCGTTCCTCCTCCGAAGCATCCGCCCACAGCAAGGGGCAACGGACCCTCAAGAACATATCCCAGCTTTTTGGAATCGAGGACAATCCTCAAATCCAATTCTCAGTCAGCGAAGTTCTCAGCGCCTTTCAGTTTGTTCGCATCAAGCATACGCGCAAACTGATTTGTGGATTGTGCCGCCATCGCCAATCTATCATATTAAACACGAAAAACGGTTAGCAGATATTAAGCAGTTTCATATAATATCAAAAGCATAAACTAGATCATGGATTTTTAATCTTAAAATGCCCCTCCTACTAAATCATGCAATACCGTAGTCCCCTAACAGAATACAAAGATTTAATATTTAAATTAAATATAAATAGTGAAAAGTGGATCCCGTGAATATATTTCAGCTCACAGCAGACGCACGGTCTCGCCTACGTATATTCATCAGGTAGACAACTCATTTGTCAATCACTCAATAGTGACTCATGGGTTTCCGGTCCTGGTCGTTTCTCGTTGTCGCTGCGAAGGCAGGCCCACAAGGAGACGTACCAAGGTTAAACTCGTCAATGATAAACTCAAGTTACTTACGTAATCTTGACAGCTAGGGAACGTTCAGAATTCCGCTTTCGCTTGAATTTATCTAGTATCTGATATACATCCGGTATAAATAAATCTCTATCGGCTACACCCTTACAGCAGAGGCACGGTCTCGGATGTAGTCACAGAGAAGTATTTATAAACCGTATTGACAAGACAGACCACATAACATGCATCAAATACATAATTACATTAAAACCTTATTAATTAGGGATTTTCCGCTAAGTGTCATACACCATAAATCTAACCAAATTAGATTATAATAAGCATGTATAAAGTCAAGAAAATATGATTAAACATTGATTTAATTAAAGCTAATCATTTTAGGGGGCCTAGAATCAGACTCGCTCTGATACCATTTTGTAGGGTTTTTTAGGGGCTGAATCCGGTAACGCAGCGGAAGCGGTGGAAAATCGTATTTTCCGATTTCAAAACTTTTTCTCGGATTAATTAATTAAACATATTTATTTAATATTCCAATAATCAAATTATGAAATAAAATTCAATAAATCATATTTAAATGAATTTACCAAATTACCCTTACTTTGTATTTTTGTCCATTTTAATCTGAAATTGATCAAATCAATTTTGAATGATTCTAAATAATTTCTAAGATGAACTTAGCATGTTCAAAACATTAAAACACCAAGGCAACCAAAAATCCCCAAATTCTAATTCTTTGCCGTGAGCCTCATTAGGTGGGCATTTTGTCCATTTGGTCATTTCATGTCTTAAAACACATCAAGATGTAATCCAATCAACATGAAACTTTATATGCATCATATACACATCCAAATACACAACATATATGAAAATCCTCAAATTTGGAATTGGTCATGAACCCTAATTTTTCAATTTCATCAAATTGGACAAATTGACCAAATTGGTTAAATCAATTACTTCAACCATCATTCTTACATCCAATCCAAGTCTCAAAACAATGAAACAACTCAAGATCAAATCTAGGTCATCTAAGAGTGGGTCAATAACTCTAGATTAAAACATGGTTTCCAAAACCTTAAAAGAAAGCTTATAACTACAATAGTCACAATCTTCTTTCATCACACATGCTCAACACTTCCATCAAAACTTCCACCAACAAAAACACTAGGAATAAAGAAAGAAATAACCTAAGAACATCATATGTAAAGCCTAGATCCTAAGGAACATTTTCTTTTTAATAGTAAGTTGAAGAAACTTACTAAAGTCCAAGCTTTCTTTGATTTTGCCTTTCTTTTCTCAAGCTTCCTTTTTGTTTCTTCAATGGAGTTTGTCTTTGTAAAGTGTATTAGGTAAGAATAAAATGAAATGAAAAACAATATATACTTGTATCAATTATGCCTTGGCCGAAAATCACCTAGCCAAATACAAGTCTTGTAATTCCATTTTCATTCCACTTTAATTTAGTCAACTTGGTTAAATATCCAAAACCACTTTATTAGATATTTTAATTAAGTCAACAAAGGCAACTAATATCATTTACATCAAATATCCTAATGGAAGATATTTATATTTTAATTAATTTAATCTTTTAACAATTAAATAATCAATTAATTAATCAAATACAAATATATTAAATATATGTATAATATTTACATTAAATATTAAAAACATATATTCATTTAGGATATAAGTCAAATAACTCATTTTGATTATTAATTAATGTGTATTTAAATTAATCAAGTATTAAATGTAAATACACAATAATTAGGCAAATGACTATCTAGTCCCTTTAGCACGTATCTTGCGTTTAACCTTTAAAGGACTTTATAAATAATCAATATTATTTATTAATGTTGCTCTAGTGCTCTACGAGTATGTTTCATTATTGAGACTCTCTAGATTTAGGTATATCCGTCACAAATCAAATTTCGTGTCCATAATCTATCCACCCGTAGATTATGACGATCACGGATAATCTCGCTGAACTATACAGGTTGAGGTCATGGCAAATGTATAATTCCTCCGTCACAGGTATCCGGATAAATCCCAGAGATATAGATGTAAACGTCAAATCTCTACGGGGATTATCCAGTCGACTATTCCATTAGCAATCTCTAAAAGAATGTTTAGAACTAGCTTATAAACTTTACCACGGGCCCATGGTTTTATCTGATTGCTAATCATATGGACTACCTATGCTCTGATACACAGAACTGACGGATCCTATCTTGATACACATAGGACACCCTGAGGATCTGTCTATACCCAACGAACAGACGGAGGTTTGATCTAAATAGATCGGTGACGTGACTGCCATCTAAGTGTAGAAGATGTCTCATGTGCCCACAATGGCATATTAATTTTGGTGTTGATTGGACTTGATATTGAATGGTTTTGAACCAATTTGGACTAAAGTGCAATTCTTGAAAATTAAGGGACCTCTCGGCAATTTAGGGAAAATATTTTCTTGAATTGCAATTTTTATTTTCATGTATAAGACATATAGATAATTTTGGTAGTGATTTGAAATCACCTAATTATGTATTTGACAAATTAGGACTAAAATGATCAAAATACAAAGTTTTGGGGCATTTCCGTAATTACTGGAAAATCTGCAAAATTTTTCAGAATTCTATTTTTAATCTATATTTGATGTACAAATTATTTTGGTAGTGATTGGAAGTCATCTAAGCTTATTTTGAAAAACATAGGACTAAAATGATTAAAATGGAAAGTTTTGGGGTTGTATGATAATTTACTGAAATTATGATTTTTGGGTAAAAATTTCAATTTTTAAGTATTGAGTAATTACCAATGAAAAATTATTGAAGTCAGAAAATTTTGATTTTCCGCGTTCCGCTGCGTTTACCCGGTATTTTGCCCAAAATCCCTACAAAAATGGTATCAGAGCAGGTATGAACCTGAACACATGATATGAATATGCCCTTAAATTCAATGTTTAATTTTTTGTCTTGCTTTATGCATGCTTGTATTTATTTAATTTGATTAAATTAAATACGTAACATCTTTGCAGAAAATCCATAATTAATAAGGTTTTAAAGTAATATTAATATGTATTGGATGCATATTTCTTGGTCCGTCTTGTCGATATGGTTTTTGGATATCTGTTCTATGGCTGCATCCGAGAAAGTACCAAAGCAGTGAGGGTGTAGTTGATAGAAATTTATCCATACCGGATATATACGTGATACCAGATAGATTCAAGCGAAAGCGGAAATCCTGAACGTGCCAAAGTTGTCAGGACTACGCAAGTATCTTAAATTTATCACTGACAAGTTTAACCTTGGTACGCCTCCTTGTGAACGTGCCAAAGCTGTCACAATGAGAAACGACCAAGATTGGAACCTAGAAGTCACTAGTGAGTGATTGACAATGAATTGTCTACCTAATGAATATATGTAGGCGTGCCAAAGCTGTGAGTTGAAATATATTCATGGGGTCCACCTCTCACTATGAAATCAATTTAATCATTGAATTTCTATTTTCCGTTGGGGATTACGGTATTACGTAAAATAGTGGGAGGCACTGCTTGGTTAAAAAAAAATCCATAACTAAAACAGTGTGTAATATTATGAAAATTATTGCTTATGTTTCCTTTATTCTATTGTGTTGATAGAATTAAAACTTCTAATCCACTGCATGCATATTATTTCTATATGTTTTCTGACTTTTCTTATGGTTGCAGATTTCTAGAATAGGTTCTGGATTTAGAATAGGCTTGGATATTGCTAGATTAGACAAAAGCGTCGGGAACTGCAGTTCCAATTTTCTAGGAAAATTAAGATGGTTAGTGACTTAGTTACTAAGTCACGATAAATAATCTAAATAGATATCCATTTTAGGATATAATAGTCTAGCGAGAATAGTTTCTTTTGCAGTAAGAATTGATGTGAATTAGTTCATGTCTCGAGATTCTTGACTGGCATTAAGAAAACCCATTAGGTATTTGTTTATCTGATAATGACGTTTCTTGGCTTTAATGACCTTTAGATGTAATGTGTCTGACACAATTTGCTAATCAATTATTTGCAGTTGTTGTGAATAGTTGAAGGTAAATATAAAGCTAAAGAAATGAGATGCTTATAGTTGTGTATAGGAAATATCGATTTTCACAATACGACAATTATAGATATTGGATATCGGATCTCCCGTCTAGTTATTTAAAATATTATTTAATGATTGTTTTGATATTTGATATCAGAACTTATGACTATTGGATAATTACTTGTTCTTTATAAATAGTTATTACATACTTTAAAATGACTAGTAGTGTCATTCATGTAGAGATAAACATTAAGAAAAATATTCGGTTAACTAAATAACTTAGAACAGTGCTTTATGAGATTTTATCACATAAACATTAGATGTTTATTATGTATGGTAAAGGATGGTCTGATACGAGATCACACCACATATCCTTATCCATTTAATGAATATTATATTCAGAAAGTGATTAAATCTCATTTAACCAATGATCATTATTGGACCACAGATTTATTAAATTAATACATTAGATGTATGTAGTTTCATGAATTAGAAATTGCCTTGGATAGTTTTCTTTACTTCATAACTTAGTTAATGAGTTGTCATGACTTAGTTACGTGTTTCTAAAAGAACACATATTGAACGTCTTGAATAGTTCGAGAACTTTTAATATGTTTTTGATGAAACGCGAATAGAATATTTTGACTGGTTCAAAGATATTCGATTTGAAGTTTTGAAAACTATATCATTAAAATTCATCGTGAGTCTTTGAATTATTCAAAGATGTTTGATATGATCAAACATATGAATTTACAACAATTAATTCTAAGGTTATTTAATCAATGAATAAGATTCTCACTCAATATTATTCTTCTACGATTCCATTGTGATGGAATTGGTAGTGGAGAGGAATTGAATCTTATATGGTTTGATTGCTTGATATTGAGTGTTACCGAATTATTTTCAATACTCTTTGGGATATGCTCCAGTAACTATAATTCGTCCTTTTAATTAAGGTTCCATTAGTTTCTACAGTTCGTATATGATATGTATAAGTAGAAAATTTGAATCTTGAAAAGTTTGAGATTTGAATCTTTCTTTTATATAATGGTTATATAATTCAAAAGTACTTGCGCCTCGGAGGTACAAGCAAAAGTTTATCATTTATTCTATTTAATAGAATTTTGTATTCTATTTGATAGAATATCTTTTCTACGATCCTGAGTAATAAAATTATTTTATTACTTTGTGTGTAACATTAGATGTTAACGATTGTAGAACAGACTTGACTTATTGAAGTTAATTGTGAGAATGATAAACTATAAATGGAACTACATAATTAATAAGATGAAAAGACCCTTAGACAGCTTCCACATAAGTCCAATAGGATGTCAGAATCATTTGCGAAGTATTTGATACTTAATGGTTCTGCTGTTTTCTTATCGAAGAAAATTATCATATAACTTGTAGTGGGAGCGATATTTGATATCGATTTCAGAAGTTAACATTGAACCTTGGATCTAAGATTGTTCGTAGCTTACTGCGATCAAGTTTTAAACTTGATTAAGCTTTCCTTATGAATCGTTCATAAAATGTGTAAATTGTTTGCGCAGCAAAAACAAAGTGAGCTTATTAAAGGTTTGACCTTTATAGTATGACAGTGAGAAATGTTATACTCAGTAATTTATCGTAGATTCTAAGGAAACTTGTCTCGAGTCGTACTAATTGAACAATTAAAGATCTGTTGGTTAATGTTGATACTAAACTATATATTTTGGCTAAAGAATACAAAGTGGTGTTCCTGAATGGTTTCTTCGAATAAGAGATCCATTGTGATTTCTTTGTCTAAATAGTTCATTCTAGAATGGCCATGGAGTTTGTATTCTGCTAAGATTACAGTTTAATATACTAGCTTATAGAGCTTATTAAAGACTCAGATAAGCTTTCCGGAAATCCGTGTTTTCTAATTTTGATAACAGTTAGATTGTATGATCTTATCAAAGCATTGGAAAATACATATATGTTTGTAGGTCAGTGAGAGAGTACGAATTTCTTTCTAGTATTGTATATCCTAACGATATTATCATTATTAATGTAATAATAAGATGTTTATAAGGTAAAAAGTTTACCTAAGTCTTCTTTTATCCGTGAAAGCAGTGGGAGTAGTCTTTGTTATATTTGATATAAAGTTTTATATATGATATAAAACAAGAGACTTGTGAGATACTCCCATTAGTCGTGCATTAGATATGATCTAATAAGAGACACATCAAGACTAACTGTTTGACAGTTAGTATAACTGTTTGACAATTAGTGTGTCTATTGTATATAGTATTTATCTTTCGCAAAAGATGATTCCTTACTCAAAAGAGAAATTGATTAGAATGTCTAAACAATCTTATGCATCATAAGATGATGACGTAATGAATACTATATTATGTACGACTAAAAGACATCAATTTAGTCATAATTGTTACGAACTATTTTGATACGCTATAGACCATAAGATGTGTCTGAAACATGTTCTTTGTTATCTTTGAGATATTAAGAATAAGTTTCTTATTCATGGAGAATATAGTCTGAAACCATGAGGGTCTGATTAGTTTTGAGACTAATTATGATGTTAGAAGGTCTACGTCATAAAGAGTCAGAAAAGATGCAGTGGGAGTGTCACGGGGTAAGTGGAATTAATTGTAACTTATGAAGTATTGACTTATGAAGTTGCAAAAAATATTTTTGATATTGGTGTAGTGCTTGCGGTTGTCTGCATAGTATTTTAGACATGATCCTTAAATACTTGGTCAATTCAGTTGTTATAGCACAATATTGATATCGCATCTGAGTCATATTGATGTATAACTTAGGTTATACAAAATATGAATGATGTTGTTTAAAGGAAACGTTTTGGGTTTGTTGGACAAACTCAATATGTTATAAATCGGGCCTACTTGTTGTTGCCTATCTCTTGAGTGATAGGTCAGCAATTAAGGACCATGCGTATGTAATACATATTAAGATGTGTATATGATATCGTGGATTGGCACTAGAGCAATTGAGAGAAATTGTTAGGGTTGGTGCACGAAGTGCCAATCCGGATCGTATTCATGTCCGAATCATGAATACGAAAAATTCATTTTTTTCCGTAATATTACTTATTTATGGTAATACCTCTTGTTTTATATACATATTCGATCTAATTACGATTAGATTGAAACTAAATAGGATTCAGTGATATGTATATATTAGACAAAGACCCGATAATATATAAAATAGTACGCAGTTAGAAAGTAGTTTGTAATGACATTGGGAAGTGTCACTACTAGAAGTATATTATCAAATAAAGTTACTGGTCAAGATTTACTAACACTGGTTGGTTAGTAAATCCGCTGAGACCAGTACACATTGTATATCGAGACTTGGTCCGATGGTTTATCCCAATGAACCATGAGTTTGGGGAGACTCATATAGACGTGTAGGTGTTTATATTGGATAAATACTGAACGACTCACTAAAAATTTCCTAATAGATGGTACACCAACGTCAATAGGAATCTTCTCAAGTCAAGTGAGCATAGTGGTCCTTTGACTTGAGATACCATTGTGGATGTATGAGGTAACTTCCACACTTTGATGGCAGTCACGTCACCAATATATTAATATCAGACCTCCGTATGTTCGTTGGGTGTGGACTGATCCTTAGGATATCATGTGCGTATCAAGATAGGATCTGTCAGTTATGTGTACAGAGCATAGATATTCAATATGCAATTAGCAATCTGTTAAATCCATGGGCCTGTGGTACACTGTAGAAGTAAGTTTTAAGTGTTATTAAGAGAATGCTAATACAATCGTCGACCGGATTGTACCTATAGAGATTTGACATTTTTATCTATATCTCTAGGATAATCTGAATACCTGTGACATATGGATTATACGTATGCGATGACCTCGACCTGTATGATTCAGCGAGTTTATTCGTGGTCGTCATAATTTACGGGTAGGTAGATTATGGACATGAAATTGGATTTCGTGACGGATATGCCTGAATCTAGAGAGTGTTCCCAAGGGGTGTGTGAGTGAACCTAAAGGGGAAATGAAAGAGCGAGTGAAAAAGAGCTTCTACATTGGTGAGGGTGAAGCAAGAAGAGCTTACAAGGCTAGCAAGCTCATGATTTTGCCAGTTTACAAAGATCACCATATTTGTATAGCTAACACTGACCCTTTGCTTCCTTTGTCCATTTCATCTCTTTTTCAGGAATTCAATAATGTGATGACAGAGGACATTCATAGTGGGCTCCCACCCATTAGAGGTATTGAGCACTAGATAGATTTCATACCTGGCGCAATCATTCCCAATAGACTAGCCTACTGAAGCAATCATGAGGAAACAAAAGAACTTCAGAGGCAAGTGCGGGAGTTGATGGAGAAATGGTATGTCAGAGAAAGTATGAGTCCCTGTGTGGTACCAGTTCATCTAGTTTCTAAGAAATGTGGGACGTGGCGTATATGCGTTGATTGTCAAGTGATCAATAATACAACGATAAATTATTGTCACCCTATTCCTAGACTAGATGACATATTAGATGAATTGCATGGTTCCAAAATATTTTGTAAGATTGATTTAAAGAGTGTATACCATCAAATTCGCATGAGAGAGGGAGATGAGTGGAAAACTGCATTTAAGACCAAGTATGGCTTGTATGAATGGTTAGTTATGCCATTTAGTCTTATAAAAGCACCTAGCACATTTATGATATTGATGAATCATGTTATGCGTGCATTTATAGGTAGGTTTGTTGTAGTTTATTTTGATGACGTCTTAGTTTACAGTAAAACAATAGATGAGCATGTTACGCATTTGAAGCATGTTTTTGATGTGTTAAGGTAGGAGAAACTGTATGCTAACATTGATAAGTGCACTTTTTGTATGGATTGAATGGTTTTCCTTGGTTTTGTTGTAAGTGCAGATGGCATCAAAGTTGATGTGGAAAAGGTAAAGGCAATTCAGGATTTGCCTACACCGACAACTATGACCAAAGTCAGAAGCTTCCATGGATTAGCAAGCTTCTACCATAGATTTGTTAGAGACTTCAGCAGTTTGCAGCACCAGTGACTGAAGTAGTGAAGAAAACTGTTGGCTTCAAATGGGAAGAAGAGCATGAGCGTGCATTCGAGGATCTTAAAATGAAGTTGTGCAGTGTACCAGTTTTGGCGCTACACAACTTTGAGAAGACATTTGAGATTGAGTGTGACGCATCCGGATTAGGCATTGTAGTGGTTCTTATGCAAGAAAAGCGGCCAATAGCCTACTTTAGTGAGAAGCTTAACAGAGCAGTTTTGAGATACCCCATATACGACAAGGAGTTGTATGTGCTAGTGAGAGCCCTTGAGACTTGGCAGCATTATCTATGACCTCGAGAGTTTGTGATCCATACAGATCATGAGTCATTGAAGCATTTGAAAGGTCAAAGTAAGCTAAACAAACGGCACACACGATGGTTAGAATTTGTTGAGACATTTCCATTCGTAATCCGCTACAAACAAGGTAAGGAAAACATTATCGCCGATGCACTATCACGAAGGTATGCTTTACTTACTTCATTGAATGCAATGATGCTTGGGTTTGAATTTATTAAAGAACTTTATGAAAATGATACTGAATTCAGTATTATCTATGCTGCATGTGAAAAGTCTACCTTTAGTAAATTCTACCAATATGATGGGTTTCTGTTTAAGGAAAATAGATTATGCATTCATGTTTGTAGTATGCGTGAATTGTTAGTTAGGGAAGCACATGAGGGAGGTTTAATGGGGCACTTTGGCATTTGCCAAGACCTTAGGAGTATTGAGTGAACATTTCTATTAGCCTAAGATGTGGAGAGATATTTAACGTTTGTGTGATAAATGCTTAACTTGTAAAAAGGCTAAATCTAAGGTTATGCCTCATGGTTTGTATACACCATTGCCTGTACCTAGCGAGCCATGGGTAGATATATCAATGGACTTCATATTGGGTTTACCTAGGACTAGGCGGGGTAAGATTCTATTTTTGTAGTGGTTGATAGGTTCAGTAAGATGACACATTTTATAACATGTCATAAGAATGATGATGCCACTAACATTGCTGACTTGTTCTTTAGAGAAGTAGTACGACTCCATGGAATTCTACGGAGTATAGTTTCAGATCGTGATGTTAAATTCCTTAGTCACTTTTGGAAAGTTTTATGGGGTAAGTTGGGAACTAAACTTTTTTATTCTACTACTTGTCACCCCCAAACTGATGAACAAACCGAGGTGGTTAATAAGACTTTGACTCAGTTATTGCGTACTATTATCACTAAGAACTTAAAAACTTGGGAGGATTGTTTTCCTTTTATTGAATTTTCATATAACTGTAGCATTCATTCTTCTACATCTTATTCACCATTTCAAATTGTTTATAGTTTTTAGCCACTAACTCCATTAGATCTGTTACCATTACCTGTTGATGAGCATGCAGGGTTAGATGGCAAAAGAAAAGCTGGTTTGGTGAAACACATACATGAGAAAGCAATGTACGCATTATCGTACATTGCTTTAACTCTTACAAGGTGAGTATAATGTGTCTGCTACATTTAATATTTCTGACTTAACTCTTTTTTATGCAGGTACAGATTCAAGGTCGAATCCTTTTCAAGAGGGAGGGATTGACAAGAATCCAACCACTCAATGAACATTAGATGTCACGGCCAGTAATATAGTAGAGCATTTGCAAGTTCCAACAGGGCCAATCATACGCCAGAAA
>SKCR01034877.1:0-17561 GCA_019454045.1 Zanthoxylum bungeanum
ACTTTGAGTGATGTGACTTGATATTGATGTGACTGAGTGATGTGATGAGTGATGTGTGTGGTTGGCAATTAAAGCCAAATGTGTGTGAAATGAATTTCAAATGAAATTCATGTGTATTAGATACACAAATTACACACACAAAACCGTAACACATTTTCCCTCCTCTCTCTCCTCTTCTTCTTCCTCTCATCACTCACGTTTTTGTTGTTCATGAGAGGCAGTGAACTGCCGACTTTTAAGAAGCAAAAATGGAGGGAAGCGGTGCGTTTTGTGGCAAAACAAGAGTGCTAGCACACTCCGAGATCAATGCGAATGTGATAGGGAAGTTTACCCATGAGCCCGGATTCAAATGATGAAGCTTGGAGCTTCAAAATCTTGTTGAAAATGGCGCAAAAACAGACCACCAAACTGCTGCAGTGGGCGCATTGAGCAGTGGCAGTGACAGAATTTCATTTTTTGTTGCCCCTCCTTCGTCGCTCAACCGATCGATGTAAGTATTCCGCAACTTCCGTCGTTGTATTCACTCATGATTCATGCTTTAGTTTTGATCTTGGACCTATAGAAACTCCAACAATGGCATCAGAGCTTAGGTTAAAAGCATGAAAAAGTTAGGGCTAAAATTTGGGCAAACTTGATTTTGAGCATGATAAATTAAATTGGATGGATTTGTATGCTTAATTGTGTTTGAATTGAAGATTGATTGGGTCAATTTCAACAATTGTGATTGGATCATTTTTTTCCCCAAATTACTACCTTGGCCGAAAATTGATGATGATTTAATGTCTTGGGATTTTTGATTTTTGACAATTGGATGTGTTGGAAATCATTCGGGAATATGATTTGATGTCGATTGCGGAATCAATTGGATTGAATTCGAATCGGATGAAAATCCCCAAATTGCCAAGTATGTCATAAGCTTGAAATTGGGTAAAATTGATTTAAGCATGCAATTATGAAATTGGATGATAAAGTATGCTTGAATGTATTTTAATTGATGATTGGTTGGATCAATTGATTAAATATTGTTTGGAACAAATTTCCCCAAAATGCTTATGTTGGCCGAATAGTAACTTAGCCCTAAAGTCTTGGATTTTGATTTTTAATTATTCATTGGATGAGTTAGAATCAATTAGGATGTTGATTTCATGTCGATTGTGGGATTAATTGGATTGGAACCAATCGGATATAAAATCCTCTCCTTGGCCGAGACTTAAGAGCATGTAATGGGTTTGATTTTAATCAAAATGTGTTGGACATATGATGATGATAATGAGCATGATTAATTGTATGAATTGATGTTTTAGAAATGTTAATTTGGGTGATTAATCATGATATACACTTTAGGAATTAAATTGTGAAATTGGATTTGTGTAATTTAATTAATTGGGCTAATTTTGGAAATTGAGCTTGAATTGTTGTTATTGGGCTATTTGGGCTTTGTTGTACACAGTTTGTTTTAGGCAAAATTGGTTGGATCCAATTGGGCCCAAAACCGCATCCATAAAGCCCAAATGCGACTTAATGGACCTTTAAGTTTAATTGGGCCTAATGGGCCAAGATTAATTATAGGCTTATGGGGTAACTCTCCGATTGGACTTTGGTTGCGGGTTTGACCCGAGTTGACCAAAAGACCACGCCTTAAGAAATTAATTAAAAGCCCATTAGACTTTAATTAAATTAATATTGGATATTAATCGGGCTTTGAGACCCGTAGCGATTAATTTGGAATTTAAGTCGAAAATGGTTTATTATTAAAGTGTGTTATTTAATTTGGAATTAAATAGTGAATTAGAATTAAATACAAATGAATTGGATTTAATTGTGTAGTTTAATTTAATTCGGGAATTCGTACTTTAATACTTATTCGCAAAAACGAGTTTGACTCGAACAAAATTAAATCGTTGTTTGTGTTGGATAATATGACCCATAGCGTCACTATTTGTACACAGATCACGGTGTTGCTGTACAAATTAACTATGTGACAAGAAATTGCACTCTCATCATTTGTGATTAGATCACCATAGATGTATAAATGAAGAGAGGTCCATATGATTATTCCTGGATTGAGATGATATGAGACAGTATCAATCCCCGAAGGATAATCATTAAATATCCCTAGCCGAAGTATTATCGAGACTGGACATCGATAATGCGGAATAGGCTAGTATTGCACTTGTGCGCGTTGTGAGGGCACAACGGCATAGTTCTCATATATATAAGTATTGGATACTTATGCAAGTGCAAGGAGGTCGTGTTTCACCGATGGTACGGGAAACAGCTTCGCTCTGGATAGACCCCTCGGAATCCCATTGGTATTATGACTATGTGTCTATGGGAGGCCGAATCGAGGTAGGTGTGTATAGTCTTAACCTGAGACTTGCATCGCTAATACTTGCGATAATCGGTAAACTCTGGTCTTGGTGGTACAAGGGCTTTAACCGGTTCTGGGTACACGCTTCTTGGGTTTATCAGGGAGTCGTAGTGTATTGGGTGTGATGTCGAGACGGAAGTGTCACTTCAGTCATATTGGAGTAGATGTCACGCAGATATGGTACTAGTGCTCTTGAGTGTTGCGCAACCAATCGGGATATTGTGACCAGGTCATGTATATCCGATTATAGAGACTATGTTACCAAACATCCGACATGTGTTTCGGACGGGGCAGACACTTATCCAGCCCCCAGCCCTAGCACGTGATTATCCGATACTTCGGGGCCGATATACACAATACTACGGTATACTACGCTTGATACAGATCTATATATTCCTGTAAGAATATTTCTGGAGAATTGGGTAGGCATGGCGTTTTGCTAGAAGCTAACCTTGTCTTGTAAATCGGTATAAACGTAGTACGAGGTACTTACGTTTCGAAGTCCGACGACCGTATTTACTGCCAACATCCCGGAGATCTCATGGGTCGGTTCCCGAAGATTCACCGATGACGTATTACTCGCACTTTGATTAATCTGGGATTAATTAGAAGAGAGAGATAGAATTAATCTGGGATTAATCGATGAGAAGAAAATTAATCTGGGATTAATAGCGGAGATATTTTATCTGGGATAAAATATATTAAAGAGAGAGAACGATTATTTGGAATTAATCGATAAATTATAATTTCGATATATTAATCGAAATTGGATTTCGACGCGGAATTAAAATTAGATTTTAATTCGGGCGAACGAATTAATTTGAATTAATTCGTTAGCGACGTAAATAGTGAATTCGCTAGGCGTAATCACTTAATTACGACGCGACGGAAAATTCGTGAATTTGGAATTAGCGAACCCGAGCCCGAGAGTGATTGCGAGCGCATTCGCATTTCGAATTCGAACGCGGCACGCGAGTCACATCAAGCGTCAAATCGCTAGTCGCGTCAATCGTCAAATCAATTGTCACTTTGAGTGATATGACTTGACAATATGTCACTTTATTAAAGTGAATAGATGTGATGTGACTTAAAGTTAAAAGTTGAAATGATGAAAAGCTTTATTGTTTTTTAACTTTTGACTTTTGAATTTAAAAGATAAAATATATATGTTTTATTTGTTTTACTTGGTAAATAAAATAAAAAATATATATTAGAAATCTTTTCTCTCTCTCTCACGCACACAGTACAGGGTTTTGGGCAACATTTGGGAGCCAAAACGTTTTCTCTCTTCCTCCTCTTTTCTCTCCTCTCATCTCACGGCTTCAAGCCGATTTCTTCTTCAATTTTTCTGGTTCACCGAATTTTGAGAAGCAAAATGGAAGATGATTAGTGCTAGCACACTCTAGGAGTGATACAAAGGTGATAGGGAAGTGAGTTTGTGGCATGGAAGCTTGAAGCTTTGAGCTTCAATGGATCTACTCATGGCCGAATGTTGGAGATGCAAAAATCCAAAACCGAGCAGCCCCACTGTCAAGGATGCCATTGCCGAGCTTGGAGGGAGCTTAAAAACGCACCTTGTTCTTCAAACAATCAAACACCGAATTCAATGTGAGTTGATTCCGCCACCTCCTTTGTTGTGTTCATATGTCGTTTTTATGCATGTTTTGTGATCTTGTGGACTTGATTAAATCTCCAACAGTTTGAACATTGGATGATCACTAATTATCAAGATTAATTAATTGGATTAGATTGATTGATAACATGCTTGAGTGAATACATGGTTGTGATGCATGAATAATGTATATCGGATGGATATTAGATGGGTGGGGCAATTTTAGAAATTGTTGTAATAAATTTGATTTATTAATTAGACCTGCGTGTCCAGCCTTATCACCTCCTATTCTTTGTATTCTCTTCTCACCTATTCCCCTCAATGTAAATGAGGTTTCTTTAGAAGTGTAGTGTAACGGGTAGAAGAAAATTTTGTGCTAGCGGGAGAGAGAAAGTGAGAGATTTGATCTAGGATCAATGTGTAAAATATCCATCCGCATATCCTTATTATTTTATCATATGCGCTTTATTATGTGTTTAGAATGCATGTTTAAGGGTGTATGATGATGAGACCTTAACAAAGATAATAAATTGGTTGCCAATTTGTACACGCGAAAAACCCTCATAAAATATCATGGCGTTTTCCTTCCATTGAGTGATTCTCACTCAAGATCCGAGACGGCATTGGGTTGTTGGCCAAAGTCAAGCCCTTTGTCTGTCGAAGATGTGTTTGAATCACGAGACTTTGTTCCATATTGGTGTCTTGTCCAAGTTGTGGTTTGTTGGCCAAAGTCAAGACCACTTCTTGTCCAACGACATTGATTACGAAGCTTCCATGGTCAATGGGTCCACGCTTGACTGGGATCACTAGGTTTGTTGTGCCAAAGCCAAGGCCTAGTTGATTCAGAGGAAATAGGTTAGGGTATATATTGGATATATAGGCATATATATGATATATGTTTAGGACTTGGATGTCCACCTACTGGATCTAGGAATTGGATTGGATCCAATTGATCTTAGAGATCTACCTAGTTAATTATCATACAATTTGTTGGCCAAAGTCAAGATTGTGTGATATTTAACGGGATCCTAGCCCACTAGGAAACACGGTTTCCCGAGTACTCGACAGAGGGTTAGAGGCTCGACGAAAAATAGTGGGAGGCAAGAATTGAATTTGCAATATTCGTTCAATTACTCGCCATACGCGCTCATTTAAATTATTTCGTCGTAATATTAAATGTTAGTTGGACTAATATTTAAATTGTTGTTTAATAAACAGTTGGACTGTATTATACTTGATTATATATAATTGGATTATATTAATCAATATATTTGAATTAATTAATTTCAGTTTACAGTTGATTTTATAATTGGATTATAGTAATCAATGTAATTGAGGTTAATTAATTTGGATTATATTTGATTATATAGTTGGACTATTATAATCATTATAATATATATAGTACCACTAATCGTTGATTAAATAGTTGGACTATTGTAATCAAGATAAAATTGAAAAGTTGGATATTTAAAATATAATCTGGGATTAAAATATTTTAAATGATTTAATTTTCAAATTGGGAATAAATAATAGGTTACTTTATTTGATAAAATAACTTATTATACCTTACGCCAAAAATTAAGCAAAATAAGTAGAGCATAAAATCTTTGGAATTTATGTGATGATGACTTTAATGCTTAATTTAATATACTTGTCATAAATCTAATTTTAGATTTAAGAAGTATTAAAATTGCAATTTATAATTCTTGGAGAATTAATTGACTATTCTAGAGGAGATAAAGTCAAAGTTTGCAATTGGGCATGTAGCACGAGGTGCACATCGTTTCGATTCTAAAAACCCAAGGCTTGGCCTAAGGTTCCTAAAATATTAAAAGGATAATTGACATATACCAAAGTGACTACCATTTGGATATAGCAGACACGAAGGAATTAAAGAAAGGGCAAGGCTCTGACTTTAAAAATGTTTGTCAAAGTTATGTTCACAACTAGTATTGAAATTAGATTTTAAATACTTAGTGTGGTACATAAAATATATGTATTGATGTTCAGAATCTGCTTTGAGCAGGATACTGACTTCAAGCTGAGATTGCTCTGCGAATCGGAAACGGGACGAAAGTCGCTGTTTCGACCGTAGATACCTAAGTTTAGGAACTACCCTTTGGGTTGTACTTAAATTAGGAACTGTTATAATGTAACTAGTTTGACTAGAGACATTATCTCTATATCAGTGTTTAATCCTTTTGGATAAACCTTTATATTCTAGAACACTAAGTGTTTCATTATATAAAGATGATACTGAGATAAACACATTAGATGTGAATAACAGAATTTATATTTTGAATATAATTAAAATCTCAAACATATAAAATGACAAATAAATAGCTCAAATTGATTTGATCAGAAGAAACTAATTATTGCATTGTTGTCTGGGACACAATCGAACAAGACTCGTATATCCACACTTTCGAAGAGTGGGTACTCGGACTGTTTTGATTCCAATCAAATAAAGTCTACGAATCTAGTTTAATGGGAAATGTGCCTAAACACTATTTACTTAGTAAAAGTGTAATTGCCACCGATCTATTAGCCCTAGTTCATAATGAAGCAAGTGGGGCCATGTCTAGCTAGGCTAGATGTAGATATAATATTTCGTGACCTATACGGATGTGGCATCGCATTATGGTTATGTGTTTCTTTTGAAGAACACAAATCGGAAACTTTTAGAGTTTCGACATGAAATAGACAAACAATCGATCGGCTATAGTATTATACCGTCACGGTAAGACCGTAATGGAAAATACTTAAGCAATAAGTTTCTTATATACTTGAAAGAGTATAGTATTCTTTCAAATGAGGACTCTCTCCCGGAACACGTCAAAGTGACGGTGTGTCCGAACGGATTAACCGAATCATGTTAGACATGATAAGGCTAATCATGAGTCGCTCTGAGCTACCATTTCCTTCAACGGATAAGTTTTAACAGTGCAATAACTTATTAGAATAAAGTTCTATTAATAATTTGTTTGACAAATATCATATTAGATATGAACAGGAAAGAAACCGGGTTTCTCATTCCTGACCATTTGGGATGCTAGGCATATGTTTGGATAATACCAAACTAAAACCTAAATTGGATAAGTGCCAATTGGTTATCCTAAAGGAAACCATAAGTATAGTACTTATAAATCTCACATGAGAACAATATGATTGTTGCTCACCATGCAGTTTTCCTAAGAGGAATACCGATATGCAGTGGTCAGTGGGAGGATGGTGATACTCGATGAAAATTGGAGTAATACTGTTCGAGGCACGAAATCCTTAATGGAACACATATAGTTCATCAATGATGAATTTATACCATTAATCTTCGAATACACAAGAACCGCGTAGATCGGAGAGAGTCAGAAAACAACCTAGGGTATGGGTTTCTGATCTCACCTCATAAAGATGTTAATCTTTTAAGGTATACCAACTGACTACGTATGAGGTAGTGATACAAGGTATCGACTCCCTATTATGACAAAGTGTCATGAGTCCGAAATGGATTCCATGTATATCAACAAGTTTGGATACTAGTTGATGTACCATAAGGCATTGTGCCTATTGGTACTTTATAAGTCTTCAAGGAAGACATACATGGAAGGCAACATACCAACGTACTAAGCTAGGCTTGTAAAGAAAAGGTAGAGTTATCAACATTGTGTTGATCTGACGAAACCTTTTACCTGTTGCCATTGTAAATCCATTTGGATAATGCTTGCTAAAGCTGTGTATTTCATTTATGAAATATGACAGCTTAACGGAAAATCGCTTTCCTGAAAAGGAAACCTTTCAGAGGATGTTTATAACATCCTGTCGGTTTTGTCGTACCATAACAAGCAAACAAGGTTTGCAGGTTATTCGATCCATGTTTGGATTGAAGCAAGCATAGGTTCTAGGAATTGTCGTTTTGATGTAATCATAATGGTTTATGACTTAATTCAAAACGAAATGATTCTTGTGTATATAAGGAGGTTAGTGGGAGCGCACTGACAGTGAAATTCCCAATAAAGCAATTGGTGAAAGCTTGGCTTTCATAGATATTCTTTCATAGAAATTCTCCGTAGAATTCTTGGGAGTAACAACCTTTATTCAAGGAATAAAGATCTACTGGGCTAGATTTGGAGTTGTTAACACTCTCTGAGAAACGTACATTGAATAATGTACGTAACCTGGTGTCTTATACGCTTTGAGCATATGGAGTCACAATCAGGACAATCCAAGTGATAGTCACTGGATTGAAGTTAAGAACATCTGTTAGTATCTTAGAGAACTAAAGATGCTGTCTTAAATTATGGAGTAGGAGAACTTGAAGTGACTAGGATCACTGCTGCAAGTTTCCAAACCGGTAAATACTGCGGTACTAAAAGTTTGAATAACGGGAACAGTAAGTTGGAAATATTCCGAGCAAGATAACTGTTGCCGAATAAACAAAAAATGCGGATTATTGCTGCAGCTGTGGCAGCAATAGAAGGCATTTGGATCGATAATAAATCTAATTAGATTAGATATAGTTCTTTTAGCAGCTGAGCTAGGCGTCAGCACAGGCTAAGGAATTAAAGGTCTCATCGACGATCCAGATATATACTTCTATATTCATCTGATTCGTTCGGATCATACATCGTGGCGATGTGATGATTGTATAAATCGCGTCAAACGATAATCAAACAAATCCGCTGACGAAACCCTTTCCTCAGCAATTTGAGCGAACCGTACATAGTTCGGGTGTGGGACACTTGAGTGACTCGCTACGTGCCAAGTGGGAGATTGTTGGACAAAATGACCCATAGCGTCACTATTTGCACAGATCATTGTGTTGTTGTAGCAAATTAACTATGTGACAAGGAAATTGCACTCTCATCATTTGTGATTAGATCACCATAGATATATAAATGAAGAGAGGTCCATATGATTAGTTCCTGGATTGAGAATGATATGAGACAATATCAGTCCACGAAGGATTAATCATTAAATATCCCTAGCCGGAGTATTATCGAGACTGGACATCGATAATGCGGAATAGGCTAGTATTGCACTTGTGTGCGTTGTGAGGGCACAACGGCATAGTTCTCATATATATAAGTATCGGATACTTATGCAAGTGCGATAGGAGGTCGTGTTTCACCGATGGTACGGGAAACAGCTTCGCTCTGGATAGACCCCTCGAATCCCATTAGTATTATGATATGGGTCTATGGGAGGCCGAAATCAAGGTAGGTGTGTATAGTCTTAACCTGAGACTTACATCGCTAATACTTACGATAATCGATAGACTTTGGTCTTGGTGGTACAGGGCTTTAACCGGTTCTGCGTACACCACTTCTGGGTTTATCAGAGAGTCGTAGTGTATTGGGTGTGATGTCAAGACGGAAGTATCACTTCAGTCATAGTGGAGATGATGTCACGCAGGATACGGTACTAGTGCTCTTGAGTGTTGCGCAACCAATCGGGATATTGTGACCAGGTCATGAATATCCAATTATAGAGACTATGTTACCAGACATCCGACATGTGCTTCGGACGGGGCAGACACTTATCCAGCCCCAGCCCTAGCACGTGACTATCCGATACTGGGCCGATATACACAATACAATTGGTATACTACGCTTGAAATAGATCTTAAATATTCTTATAAGAATATGTCCGGAGAATTGGAAGACTTGGTGCTTTGCTAGAAGCCAACCTTGTCTAGTAAATCGGTAAACGTAGTACTTGGTACTTACGTGTTCGGATAGTCCGACGACCGATTTGACTGCCACATATCCGGGGATCTCATGGGTCGCTTCCCAAAGATTCACCGATGACGTATGACTCGCACTTTTATTAATCTGGGATTAATATGATGAGAGAGAAAATTAATCTGGGATTAATTACAGAGATATTTTATCTGGGATAAAATATCAATTTAAAGAGAGAGAACGATTAATTTGGAACTAATCGGTAAATTAATATATTGGATATATTATATGAAATTGGATTTTGACGCGGAATTAAAATTAGATTTTAATTCGGGCGAGCGAATTAATTTAGAATTAATTCATTAGCGACGTGAATAGTGATTTCGCTAGGCGTAATCATTTAATTACGACGCGACGGAAAATTCGTTAATTTAGAATTAGCGAATCCGAGCCCGAGATTATTTGCGAGCGCATTCGTATTTCGAATTCGAGTGCGGCACGTCAAATCAAGCGTCAAATCGCTAGTCGCATCAAGCGTCAAATCACTTGTCACTTTGAGTGATGTGACTTGATTAATTGATGTGACTTGAGTGATGTGATGAGTGATGTGTGGGTTGGCAATTAAAGCCAAATGTGTGTGAAATGAATTTCAAATGAAATTCATGTGTATTAGATATACAAATTACACACACAAACCGTAACACATTTTCCTTCTCTCTCTCTCTCTCTCTCTCTTCTTCTTCCTCTCATCACTCACGTTTTTGTTGTTCATGAGAGGCAGTGAACTGCCGACTTTTAGAGCAAAAATGGAGGGAAGCAGTGCGTTTTGTGGCAAAACAAGAGTGCTAGCACACTCCGAGATCAATGCGAAGGTGATAGGGAAGTTTACCCATGAGCCGGGATTCAAATGATGAAGCTTGGAGCTTCAAATCTTGTTGAAAATGGCGGCAAAACAGACCACCAAACTGCTGTAGTGGGCGCACATGAGCAGTGGGCAGTGAGCAGAATTTCGTTTTTGTTGCCTCCATCGTCTTCGTCGCTCACCCGATCGATGTAAGTATTCCGCAACTTCCGTCGTTGTATTCACTCATGATTCATGCTTGAGTTTTGATCTTGGGACCTATAGAAACTCCAACAGCACCATCCAAAGCCAAAACTCAACGGCAAGACTACGCCTTGAGTGCACGGGTATTTTCCATTAGTGCTAGCCTAGGCAAATACCTTAAAACTTTTAAACTCGAGATTCCTCTAGTCAATTAGACTTAAGGATCCCAAAATCTCAAATCAGTGGCTTACTCTTAATTTAGAGTTGCTCACTTATATAAACCCAAGATTTGAAAGGTTTTGTGGCAAATATTTGTGAAGAATTCTTTGGTTTTATATAGTGCTCCAAAGACAACAAATTAATTGAGAATCTGATGTGGGATAAAAGCCAATTTATCTTAGCCTTGGATCCTAATTTAGTGTTTTAATGAGATTATAAACCCTAATAAGTGTTTGGGCCGAATTGGAATTCAAAACAAATTAAAAATTAAATTAAAAAATTTTACTATTCACACGGTACTATTCACGTGATTCTATTAATGTGAATAGTAATTTTTTTTTAATCTATTTATTTCCAATTTCCAAAGTGCCCCTATCGCCATTCACCAATCCCTAAGCCACTATGGAACCTCATAAATGATCTGTTCAATAATTAAACACATTGAACCATTTATGAACAATTCCTACAGCAATCATATCTGCTGTTAAATATGTACTGTGCACTGTTAACCATTGATATCGACTTTGTTGTGTGTGACCTTTGGGATTCCCCTCAAGTTGGACATGAAATGAATCGTGATAATTTAATCGAACATAAATTATCCTCCGATCAGATGGTCGTTCGATTTCAATGACCAATGTGACATCTACCAACATGCCAAGGCCCCCAAATGAGAAGGAAAGATATATATACCCATTCTGTATGTGATTTACATATGATACGGTCCCTCGCCTCACTGTATCCCCACCTATTGACCTAGGGTACGGAAAGTGTCTACCCATATGGTCAAAGATATGATGTTGATAGTGTCATGAATCGTGCTAACCCAAGAATCTCACATGATTCTTCCGCTGGGTCACAGTCTCAAGCACTGATCACACATATCAACCCGCGAATTGGAATACTACTCTTTAAGAAAATATTATCCGAGAGAGTGGTGATTCTCCCGTTTTATCTTTACAAACTTCATGTGTTTCACAAATGACCCAATCATACCCTTATGACCGGATCTTTTGAACCGGGGAAAGAATGTCAAAGTTATTTGATCCACACATAAGATTGTAAAGACCTCAAGTCTAAGGACTAGTCATATAATCGATACATGAAAGTTCTCACAGACACATGGGATAAACACTCCATATGAAAACTTTCGACGGTTAGTTCGATGGACACGAGCAACTCATGCATCCATGTGATACACCAAGCGGACGGATTCTCTGCTAGTAGCCTATAAGATCGGCTACCCCACTTAAGGCGGATCATATCATCATGCTAGTCTCTCCCACTTTGTGAACGCCCAGATTATTCACAAAACTATGACTAGGAACATTTAAGAGTAATGATTCTCATAAGGCGTGGAAGCCATCGTCTTATTACTCCAAGGGCTTTATTACAGTGTTGATGATTCATATAAGTTATGTAAGACACGTATAATAAAGATTGCCATTTTATTAATTAATGAAAATATTACAAATACATGTACATATAGCCCATCCACAAGTTGGGTATAGGGCATATCCCTAACATATCTCCCTTCACGAAGGAAGTGTTGACAATGGAGTTTCCAAAAAAATTTACCATACCCACGATGTATGTTTACAAGGGCAACATGAACCCTAAGTCCCATATCGAGAAGTTTATCTTGTTGATGGAAATTCAAGGGATGGCAGGGTAGGCCATTTGCAAGGTATTCACATCGATATATAGTACGAAAGATCAAGTGAATAAATTTATTTCTTCTCCATCTATAGCTCACGAAAGTGGGCATAATTTTCAGCCCTCTACACACACGCATATCGCACAAACGAGGCTGCTGTAATTTTGATTTTTGCTAGAAAAATTCAGGGCTGGAGAGGATTCATTAGGTTTGTTTTACAATTGATTTCATTGCAAAAAAATAGTCCTAAAATTTTCTAAAAAGTTGTAAAACTATTGTGACAAAACCTACATTGTAGTTTCAACAAGATAGTAGCAGTTTGGGACTATTTTCGAGGCTATTTTGGGGATGGATAGGCTATCTAGGTCTACCAAAATAATTTCAGATCTGTTTGGAGTATTTTGGGATTATTGGGGGGGCTATTTCTGACACACATAGACTATCCAAAGTGCGTTGGAATCGTAGAATAACAACGGTTGTCTATTGTTGCCGAATTTATGTCATTATCGAAAATAACGGAGCTGATTTGTAGCAGTACAGTTTGGCAGTAGAGAAAGAAAAAAGGATAAAAAAATTTCAAGTTCGATCTTGGGGCCTAAGTGCATTCCACATCACAAGCAGTTTTCCCGTGAAGAGTTCACGCGTATAACTCCTACATTGGATTCGAAGGCAATGATCATATGACACTACAAGAAAAGAGTGAATTAGCGATGGAAAATTTGTTCTCTATTCCGTCGCTAAACAATCATTAGCGAAGGAATAGAGATGAAAAATTTCTTTTTCTATTTCCCTGGTCGCCAAACAAATAGCGACGAAATAATTTTTTCCATCTATAAATATAGCGACGGAAGTTATTCCGTCTCTAATTAGTGACAGGAGTTATTCCGTCTATAATTAGCGACAAAAAATTGGTATATCATTGGAGACATAGTTGCTATGGTTTATTTTTCATTTCTATATAGCGACGGAAATTCTGTCTCTAATTAGAGACGGAAAAATTCGTCCCTAATTAGCAACGGAAAATTCGTCTCTAATTACAAAAGGAAAATTATGTTTCCATTAAAAAACGAAAATTTCGTCTCTAATTGGAGACGAAAATTTCAGTCTCTATTTAGCAACGGAAAATTCGTCTCTAAATAGCGATGAAAACTTGAAGTACATCGCTAATAGATATTAAAGTGATACGGATGTATGTCTTTATTTAGAAAAGGAAATTTCTTGTTTCTAATACGGAAACCTACGGAAATTTCATTTTTTATAAAAATTTTGTTTTTAAATTTTTAAAGAAATTAATTTTTATTTTTATAATTTATTAATATTAGTAAAATTATAAAAATAAATATATTATACTTAAATTATAAAATAAAAAACAAAAAAATATAAATTAAAATTTTATTATATAAATGTTATAATGTTTTAAAAAATAACAATATAAAAAAATACATATAAGTTAATCATTCTTATCTGTCTGTTTACAATTAGTCGGAGGATAAGGTGGACCTGAAGAGGATGGTTGTGACCTTAAGTCTCTCATCATCCAAAATACCCGCTTCATCTCTTCCATCTTCTGTTTGAGATCAAGCACCTCTTCATTTCTCTTCCGTTGCTGCTCCTTTAGTTAGTGCATCTATTCATTTCTCTTTTGTTGCTCTTCATCCCATCGTTGTTGTATAGTCTGCATCTCAATCCTAACTCGCTCTTGTATCCACTGCTCAAATGTATCATCAAAATTCGTACCGTAGTACGATATACCTGTTGGGGTTTCAAGCGATGGGCGCAGCGGAAGCGCGGTTCGGGCGAAATCATAATTTCAAAACTTTTTCAAATTACCAAATAAATTATTCAATATCTAATATGAATAATTTATTCATATTTAACTCTAAACATATTTATTTGATATCAAATAACGACGTAAATATATATGAAACGTCGCGAAACTTTTACGAAAATATTTTTTTTCCGTAAAATAGCCTAAAACCTGTTTTTTGACCGAACCGACCACCCAACACTTATGGGTACTGCCCAGTCACCCCAATATTTTTAGGGCAGTTCATGGGCTGCCCGAACAGTGACGAACTCACTTTTTGAACAGCCGTCACCCGGTTGGCTTAAAAGTCACCCGGTAATGCCGTTTTTGGCCGTTTTTTGCTTATTTCAATTCTGAAACACTTTCCCGCAATTGTTCCAACTCCCAAAACACATCCAAAACATTCACATAACACATTTTTCATCAACAAAATCACTAAAATTCTAGGTTTGATCCAGAAACCGAATTTGTCAAATTTCATGCTTTAAATCCAATTTTCAAGATTAAATAAATTAATCCACAACACCAATCAAAGTCACCACACATGAAGCAACCGAAGAACAATTCTAGGTGTCACAAGAGTGGTCATAACACTCTAGAATAACAATTCATCATCAAATGATCAATTGGACAAAAAATACACTAATTTCCATCCAATACACTTCACACATGCATCTACACTTCCATATCCAACATGCACAACCAAAAGCCCCAAATTTTGTAGAGAATAAGAAACCCTAGATATCACTATATCATTAAGAAACAAGAAACATAATTTCAAGCTTGGGGATTTTAGAATTACCTTTAATCCTATGATTCCTTAGCTTTATTTTTTGATTTTTCTTCTTTCTCCACTTTGATTCATCAAAAACCATTTGAGAGCCTTTTTGGGGTTTAGTATTCGGCCATGGAGAGAACAAGAGAGAGAAAACAAATTTTCAAAATAAAAAGAAGATGAACCGATTTTTGGGGGGATTTTGGGCTTTTGTGATTTAAATCAATTAAATCAAAAATAAGCTTTAATCTTGGCAAATTTAATTTGGACATATTTAGCTTAATAAATTCAGGTCATGTGTACAAATAATAATTGGACAAATTTCATAACAATTATGGAAAATTTTATAATTAATCATTTAAATATTTAACAATTAATATCTAAATAATCAATTAATATAATTATATTATATATGTATTTTATTTACAATAATAACAAATACATATATTTATGACATGTGTCAAATCTCATTTGACGAATAATTAATGTGTATCTAGTTGTATCATGTATCAATACAAATACACAATAATTAACAAATGACCAAAATCTCCTAATGCATGTGTTATTGTTTAAACCCGTTTAAACGATCCGAATTAACTCACTTTAATATGATGAAGTATTATGAATAATTTATATTATTCATATCGTGTTGCCCAAGTGCTCAACGGGTACACTTCATATTGTGGGACTTTCTAAGTTTAGGTTTATCCGTCACGAAATCCAATTTCGTGTCCATAATTCACCCACTCATGAATTATGACGACCACAGATAATCTCGCTAAACTATCAAGACGAGGTCATTGCATACATATAATCCCTCTGTCACAGGCTATCCATATTATACCTGGGGTATAGATAAAAATATCATTCCCGTTTGGTATAATATAGTCGACTTTTTTCATTTACGATCTCTAAATAACACTCAGAACTGGTTTCCGACGTTATACCATGGCCATGGATTTACTATATCGTAAACACGTGCTGGATTCATATGCCATGTACATAGGACTGACAGATCATATCTTGATACGCATTGGATACCATGAGCATCAGTCCACACCCAAAGAACAGGCGGAGGTCTGATCTAAATAGATCGCTGACGTGACTACCATCAAAGTGTAGAGGATAACTCATATATCCCACTGTGGTATCTCAAGTTGAAGGACCATTATGCTCACTCAACTCGAGAAGATTCCTATTGACGTTGGTGTACCATCTATTAGGAAATCTTCAGTGAGTCGTTCAGTGTCTTATCAACTAAACACCTATATGTCTATACGAGTCTCCCGATACTCATGGTTCATTGGGATAAATCATCGGACCAAGTCATGATATAGACATTTACTGGTCTCAGCGGATTTTACTAACCGACCCGTGTTAGTAAATCTTGACCAGGAACTTTATTTGAGGATATACATCTTATGGTGCACTTCCCAATGTCAATTACAAACTACGTTGTAACTGTGCACTATACTGTAAATCCTAGGGTCTTTGTCTAATATACACATATCACTAAACCAGATTTAGTTTCGATCTAATCGTAATCAGATAACTAATCGTAATTAGATTGAATAAGCGTATAAAAGACAAGGGTGCTATCATTAAATTAGTAATATTATGGAAAATGGCATTGCTCGTATTCATGAATCGGACATAAATACGATCCGAATTGGCACTCCGAGCACCAACCCTAACTATTTCTCCCACTTGCTCTAGTGTCAATCCACGATATCATATACACATATCAATGTATATCATATACTCATGGCCCTCAAGAGCTCACCTATCACTCAAGAGGTAGGCAACAACAAGTAAGCCTACTTTAACAAATTGAGTCCGTCCAACAAACTCAATCGTTTTCCTTTACTAGCATCATTCATATTTTGTAGAATCCAAATTCCACATCAATATGACTCAGACGATATAACAGTGTTGTGCTATAGCTGCTGAATTGTCTACATATTTAGAAATCTAATCCAAATACTATGAGACAATAGCAAGCACAAAACTAATATCAACACTTCTAATCTATAGTGTCACTATGTAACTTCATAAGTCAATATTTCAAAAGTTGCAACTGATTCCACTAATTCAGTAGAATCAACGATGACACTCCCACTACATCTTTTCTGACTTTATATGACATAGACCATCTAATGTCATAATTAGGATCAAAATTAATCTGACCTTATGGTTGCAGACTATATTCTCCATGAATAAAAAACTCGTTCTTAATATCTCTAAGATAACCAAGAACATGTTTCAAGACTCATCATATGGTCTACAGCATATCAAAATAACTCGTAACAATTACGATTAAATTGATATCGTTAATTTCACATAATATAGTATTTATTACGCCATCATCCTATGATGTATGAGATTGACTAGACATTC
>SKCR01034878.1:0-17623 GCA_019454045.1 Zanthoxylum bungeanum
TAAATTGCGGAAAGTAAAAACTGAAAAGTAAATAAAATAAAGTGCGAAACTGAAAATTAATTACTGAAAACTAAAAATAAACAAACTAGATACAATCTTCTTATTTATTCATTAAGAATTTCAAGGAAGAAAGTATGAATTTTACAAATGAAATGGCTTGGTATTTATAAGGCAAAATTTTGCCACCATCAAATCATCAATCAATTTCTCCACTAATACATTATTAATTTCTCCACTAATTACTCCACCAAATCCATAATTGCTCCACTAATTGCTTATCTTGTTTGGTGTTGATTTGATAATTTTTATTAATTATTAATTAATTAATATTTTGCTTTGAAAATGATTGATAATGACTTTTAATAATTACACTCCACACACTTCTGGATGGTTCATCAATTTCGGTCATGAAATCATCAGAATTCGAAAATATTTTCTCTTTCAAAGTTGTAGATCGTTGAGTCTTCTTTAATCTGGAACTTGAATCAGCTCAATCCGATATCGGAGTAAACAGTTATGCCCAAAATACGACAGATGCGCAAAACTGGAATTTCCAAAACTGCACTTCGTCAAAAACGGCCCTTTCAAGTTCCAATCTCCAAAATTAATATATCAAGTCCAATAATTGCCCTTATTTGATCCACATTTCATCCTAAATGATTTCATTGTGTCCCGATATTATTTTATCTGCAAAATAAAATAAAACATATCAAAACGTTCATCAAACCCGAGAAACTAAACAAAATATTAAGTTAAAGGGGCGGTAATATTGATATATTTTCCGCTCATCAGGTATGTACTTAAATTAGGAAATGTTATAATGTAACTAGTTTAACTAGAGACATTATCTCTATATCAGGGTTAATCCGATACGGATAAAACCTTTATATTCTAGAACACTAAAGTGTTTCATTATATAAAGATGATACTGAGATAAATAACAGAATTTATATTTTGAATATAATAAAATCTCAAACATATAAAATGACAAATAAATAGCTCAAATTGATTTGATCAATGGAGACTTATTTTTGGGCATTGTTGTCTGGGACACAATTAAACAAGACTCGTATATCCACACTTTTAAAGAGTGGGTACTAGGACTGATTTGACTATTCAAATAAGGTCTACGAATCTAGTTTATTAGGTTAAATACCTAAAATACTATTAACTTGGTAATAGTAAAAGGGCCACCGATCTGTTAGCCCTATTCATGGTGAAGTAAGTGGACCCATATCTAGCTAGGCTAGATGTTAACATGAATATTTCGTGACCTTAACGGATGTGACATCACGTTATGGTTATGTGTTTCCTTTGAAGAACACAGATCGGAAACTTTAGAGTTTCGACACGAAGTAGACAAACAGATCGGTTATAGTATTATTCTGCCACGGTAAAACCGTAATGGAAAATACTTAAGCAGTAAGTTTCATACGTACATGAAAGAGTACGGTATTCTTTCAAATGAGGACATGATAAGGTTTATCACGAGTCGCTCTGAGCTACTATTTCCTTCAACAAGATATGTATTAACAGTGCAAAACTTATTTAGAATAAGGTTCCATATAAATCTGTTTGACAGATATCATATAGGATATGAACAGGAAAGAAAAGTGGTTTCTTATTCCTGATAATTTGGGTATGCCAGGCATAGCGTTTGGATGATACCAAACTAAGGACCCAAATTGGATAAGTGCCAATATAGGTTATCTTAAGGGAAACCTTAAGTATAGTACTTATAAATCCCACATGAGAACAATGTAATTGTTGCTCACCATGCGGTTTTCCTGAGAGGAATACCGATATGCAGTGGTCAGTGGGAGGATAGTGATACTCGATGAAAATCGGAGTGATACTGTTCTAGGCACGAAGTCCGTCATGGAACACAAATAGTTCATCTATGATGAATCTATACCATTAATCTTCAAATACACAAGAAATGAGTAGATCGGATAGAGTCAGAAAACAACCTAGGGTATGGGTTCTGATCTAACTTCATAAAGATGTCAATCTTGTGAAGGTGTACCATCCGACTACGTTATGAGGAAGTGATACGAGGTATCGACTCCCTATTATGGCAAAGTGCCATGAGTCCGAAATGGATTCCATGTATAACAACTATGTTTGGATACTAGTTGTTGTACCACAAGGCGTTGTGCCTATTGGTACTATAAATGTCTTCAAGGAAGACATACATGGAAGGCAACATACCAACGTGCAAAGCTAAGCTTTTGACGGAAAGGTATCGTTATCAACATTATGTTAATAACGGTTCAACCTTTTACCTGTTGCCATGGTAAATCCATTTTGAAGATGCTTGTTGATAACTGTATATTTCATTTATGAAATATGTCAGTTACAAATCAAAATCGCTTTCCTGAAAAGGAAACCTTTTGGAGGATGTTTACAACATCCTGACGATTTTGTATAACCGACAAACAAGGTTTGCGGGTTATTCGATCCATGTTTGGATTGATGCAAGCATAAGGTTCTTGGAACTGTCGTTTTGAAATAATCATAATGGTTTATGATTTGACTCAAAACGAAATAATTTTTGTGTATATAAGAAGGTTAGTGGGAGAGCGCACTGACAGTGAAATTCCCATAAAGCTATTGTTGAAAGCTTGGCTTTCAATAGAAATTCTCCGTAGAATTCTGAGAGATAACAACCTTTATTAGAGGAATAAAGATCTACTGGGATAGATTTGGAGTTGTTAACACTCTCTGGGAAATTGTACATTTAAAATGTACTTGTATTGGTGTCTCATACGCTTCAAGCATATGGAGTCACAATCAGGTCAATCCAAGTGACAGTCACTGGATTGAAGTTAAGAACATCTGTTAGTATCTCAGAGAACTAAAGATGCTATCTTAAACTATGGAGAAGGAGAACTTGAAGTGACTGGGATCACTGCTGCAAGTTTCCAAACAGTTAATTAATACTGCGGTACTATAAAGTTTGAATAACGGGACAGTGAGCTGGAAATCTTCCAAGCAAGATAACTGTTGCCGAATAAACAACAAATGCGGATTATTGCTGCAGCTGAGGCAGCAATAGAAGCCATTTGGATCAAGAATAAATCTAATTAGATTAGATATAGTTCTGTTAGCAGCTGAGCTAGGCGTCAGCACAGGCTAAGGAATTAAAGGTCTCATCGACGATCCAGATATATACTTCTATATCACATGATTCGTTCGGATCATACATCATGGCGATGTGATGATCGTATAAATCGCGTCAAACGATAATCGAACAAATCCGCTGACGAAAACATTTCCTCAGCGATTTGAGCGAACCTTACATAGTTCGGGTGTAGGACACTCGAGTGACTGGCTATGTGCCAAGTGGGAGATTGTTGGATAATATGACCCATAGCGTCACTATTTGCACAGAACATTGTGTTGCTGTGGCAAATTAACTATGTAACAAGGAAATTGCACTCTCGTCATTTGTGATTAGATCACCATAGATATATAAATGAAGAGAGGTCCCTATGATTAGTTCCTGGATTGAGATGATATGAGACAGTATCAGTCCACGAAGGATTAATCATTAAATATCCCTAGCCGTAGTATTATCGAGACTGGACATCGATAATGCGGAATAGGCTAGTATTGCACTTGTGCGCGTTGTGAGGGCACAACGGCATAGTTCTCATATATATAAGTATTGGATACTTGTGCAAGTGCGATAGGAGGTCGTGTGTTTCACCGACAGTACGGGAAACAGCTTCGCTCTGGATAGACCCTTCGGAATCCCATTGGTATTATGACTAGGTGTCTATGGGAGGCCGAAATCAAGGTAGGTGTGTATAGTCTTAACCTGAGACTTACATCGCTAATACTTACGACAATCGGTAAACTTTGGTTTTGGTGGTGGGGGATCTTAACTGGTTCTGTGTTCACCTCTTCTGGGTTTATCAGAGAGTCGTAGTGTATTGGATGTGATGTCGAGACGGAAGTATCACTCCAGTCATAGTGGAGATGATGTCACGCAGGATACGGTATTAGTGCTCTTTAGTGATGCGCATCCAATCGTGATATTATGACCAGGTCATGAATATCCGATTATAGAGACTAGTTACCAGACATCCGATATGTGTTTCGGACGGGGCAGACACTTATCCAGCCCCAGCCCTAGCACGTGACTATCCGATACTGGGCCGATATGCACAATACAATTGTATACTACGCTTGATACAGATCTAGATATTCTTTGATGAATATGTCCGGAGAACTTGGGAAGACTTGGTGCTTTGCTAGGAGTCGACCTTGTCTCGTAAATCGGTAGTAACGTAGTACTTGGTACGTACGTGATTCGGATACTCCGACGACCGTATTTACTGCCAGATTATCCGGGGATCTCATGGGTCGCTTCCCGATAATCCACCGATGACGCATAACTCGCACTCTTAAATAATCTGGGATTATATAGAAGAGAGAGAGAATTAATCTAGGATTAATAACAGAGATATTTTATCCGGGATAAAATGTCGTCTAAAGAGAGAGAACGATTAATTTGGAATTAATCGATGAATTAATATATTCGATATATTAAATGAAATTAGATTTCGACGCGGAATTAAAATTGGATTTTAATTCGGGCAAACGAGTTAATTCGGAATTAATTCGTTAGCGACGTGAATAGTGAATTCGCTAGGCGTAATCATTTAATTACGACGTAATGGAAAATTCGTTAATTCGGAATTAGCGAAACCGAGCCCGGGATTGATTTGCGGGGCCCGCTCGCATTTAATATCGTGTGGGGCCCACATGTCAAATCAAGCGTCAAAATTAAATGTGATGTGACACATTACTATTTGCTTTATTAAAGTAAATAGTTAAAGTAAAAGGTGTAATAAGTAGTATTAATGGTAGCCTTTTAAAAGTTTGACTTTGGAAAAGTTTTATTAATTGTGTTGTATATAATATATTTGTTTTTAGAAAACAAATTAAAGATATACAACTTTAATAAAATAAAACCATTAATAGACTACACCTTTTTAATAACTCACGTTTGAAACAATTAAAAATTCTCTCTCTTTGCTCACGTAGAGAGCAACTTTTTCTTTCTTCTTCTCTCGCCCAAGGGGCACAATTTGTTTCCTTCTTGGCAGTGAACTGCCGTTGATGACAGAAGCAAATGGGAAGCCAAGAGTGGTGTTTTGTGGTAAAACATCAAGTTCTAGCACACTTACGAGACTTGCGAAGGTGGTAGGGAGGTTCACCCATGAGTCGGGATCCGTCGGACGAGGCTTGGAGCTCCGTTTTCTCAGCTCAAAATCTGAAAATGGAGGCAGTGGACTGCTGCAGTTTGGCGCCCTTGGCAGTGCGTTTTTGGACTTTGTTTGTTGTCGATTCGACTCAACCAACCAATGTAAGTATTCCGCTATCTTCGTTGGTGTATTCACGCATTATTTCATGTCTTGATTTGATCTTGGGACCTAAAAATAAACCAACATCTAGTTTATTGGGCAATGTGCCTATAACATTATTTACTTGGTAAAAGTGCAAATGCCACCGACCTGTTAGCTCTAGTTCATAGTGAAGTTAGTGGGCCCGTATCTAGCTAGGCTAGATGTAGATATGAATATTTCGTGACCTATACGGATGTGGCATCGCGTTATGGTTATGTGTTTCTTTAGGAACACAAATCGGAAACTTTTATAGTTGCGACACGAAATAGACAAACAGATCGGCTATAGTATTATACTGTCACGGTAAGACCGTAATGGAAAATACTTAAGCAATAAGTTTCTAATATACTTGAAAGAGTAAAGTATTCTTTCAAATGAGGACTCCTCCCGGAACACGTCATTTGACGGTGTGTCCGAACTGAGTAACCAATCTTGTTAGACATGATAAGGTTAATCATGAGTCGCTCAGAGCTACCATTTCCTTCAACGGATAAGCTTTAAACAGTGCAGAACTTATTTAGAATAAGATTCCATTAAAAATATGTTTGACAGATATCATATTAGATATGAATAGGAAGGAAACCGGGTTTCACATTCCTGAATATTTGGGTATGCTGGGCATATGTTTGGATGATACCAAACTAGAACCCAAAATTGGATAAGTGCCAATTGTAGGTTATCCTAGGGATACCATAAGTATAATACTTATACATCTCACAAGAGAACAATTAGATTGTTGCTCACCATGCGGTTTTCCTAAGAGGAATACCGATATGCAGTGGTAAGTGGGAGGATAGTAAAAACTCGATGAAAATCGGAGTAATACTATTCAAGGCACCAGATCTTAATGGAACACAAATAGTTCATCAAGGATGAAACTATACCATTAATCTTCGTATACACATGAACCGCGTATGTCAGAGAGAGTCAGAAAACAACCTAGGGTATGGGTTTCTGATCTCACCTCATAAAGATGTTTATCTTATTGAGGTATACCAATTGACTACGTATGAGGAAGTGATACAAGATATCGACTCCCTATTATGGCAAAGTGCCATAATATCTGAATTGGATTCCATGTATATCAACAAGTTTGGATACTAGTTGATGTACCACAAGGCATTGTGCCTATTGGTACTTATAAGTCTTCAATGAAGACATACATGGATGGCAACATACCAACGTATAAAGCTAGGCTTTTAGCGGAAAGGTATCGTTATCAACATTGTGTTGATTACGATTCAACCTTTTACCTGTTACTACGGTAAATCCATTTGGATAATGCTTGCTAACGCTGCATGTTTCATTTATGAAATATGTCAGCTTAACGGGAAAATCGCTTTCCTGAAAAGGAAACCTTTTGGAGGATGTTTAAAACATCATGTCGGTTTTGTCGTACAAAACTAGCAAACAAGGTTTGCAGGTTATTCGATCCATGTTTGGATTGAAGCAGGCATAGGTTCTTGGAATTATCGTTTTGATGTAATCATAATGGTGTATGATTTAATTCAAAACGAAAATGATTCTTGTGTATATAAGAGGGTTAGTGGGAGCGCACTGAGAATGGTTGTCCTATAAATAATGATAATATGTCATTTCTTGGAAATGATATTCCCATATAAACTATCGGCGAAAGCTTGGATTTCGAATACTCTCCGAGAAATCGTACATTGAAAAATGTACGCGACCTGGTGTCTCATACGCTTTGAGCATATGGATTCACAAACAGGCCAATCCAAGTGATAGTCACTGGATTGAAGTTAGAAACATACTTAGTATCTTAGAGAACTAAGTATGTTGTCTTAGTCTATGGAGAATGAGAACTTGTAGTGACTGGGATCATTGTAGCAAGTTTCCTAAACCGATAAAACGACTATAAGTCGCAAACGGTACTACACAGTTTGAATAACGGTACAGTGAACTAGAAATCTTCCTAGCAAGATACTGTTACCGAATAAACAACAAATGCGGGTTATTGCTGCAGCTGAGGCGGCAATAGAAGCCTTCTAGATCGATAATAAATCTAATTAGATTAGATATAATTCTGTTAGCAACTGAGCTAGGCGTCATCACAGGCTAAAGAATTAATGGTCTCATCAACGACCCAAATACATACTTCGATATTCATCTCATTCGTTCGGATCATACATCGTGGCGATGTGATGATCGAATAAATTACATCAGATGATAATCATGCAAATCCGCTGACGAAAACCTTTTCTCAGCAGTTTGAGCCAACAGTACATAGTTTGGGTGTCAAGCACTCGAGTGACTGGCTATAGGCCAAGTGGGAGATTGTTGGACAATTATGACCCATAGCGTCACTATTTGTACAGATCATTGTGTTGTTGTACAAATTAACTATGTGACAAAGGAGATTTCACTCTTATCATTTGTGATTAGATCACCTAGATATATAAATGATATGAGGTCCCTATGATTTGTTCCTGGACGGAGAATGATATGAGACAGTATCAGTCCACGAAGGATAAATCATTAAATATCCCTAGTCAGAGTATTATCGAGATTGGACATCGATAAATACGTAAAAGACTAGTATTACACTTGTGCGCGTTGTGAGGGCACAACGACATAGTTCTCATATATTTGGGTATATGATGCCCATGCAAGTGTAATAGGAGGTTGTGTTTTACCGATGGTACGGGAAACAGCTTCGCTCTGGATAGACCCCCTCGGAATTCCATTGGTAGTATGATTATGTGTCCATGGAAATCCGAAATCAGGGTAGGTGTATTTGGTCTTAACCTGAGACTTGCACCGCTAATACTTGCGACAATCAATATACTTTGGTTGAGGTCGTCGAGGGCTTTAATAGGTTATATGTATGCCAATACTGGGTATATTGAGAATCGTAGTGTGTTGGGTGTGATGTCAAGATGGAAGTGTCACTCCAGTCATATGGAGATGATGGTCACGTAGGATACGGGACTGGTTCTCTTAAATGCTGCAACTATCGGGATAAAATGACAAGGTCATGTTTATTCGATTATAGAGACTAGTCACCAGACATCCGACATGTGCTTCGTACAGGGCAGACACAATTCCAACCCCAGGCCTAGCATATGATCATTCGATACTGGACAGAAATATGCAATACTACGTATACTACGCCTGATATAGATCTTTTATTCCTATAAGGATATTTCCGGAGAATTGGGAAGGCATGGCGCTTTGCTAGAGGCCAACCTTGTCTTGTAAATCGGTATAAACGTAGTACGAGGTACTTACGTGTTCGGATAGTCCGACGACCGAATTTACTGCCAACATATCTGAGGATCTCATGGGTCGCTTCCCAAAGATTCACCGATGACGTATAACTCGCACTCTAAATTAATCTGGGATTAATTAGTAGAGAGAGAAAGTTAATATGGGATTAATTACAGAGATATTTTATCTGGGATAAAATATCAATTAAAGAGAGATAACGATTAATTTGGAATTAATCGATAAATTAATATATTTGATATATTAAACGAAATTGGATTTCGACGCAGAATTAAAATTAGATTTTAATTCGGGCGAACGAATTAATTTAGAATTAATTTGTTAGCGACGTGAATAGTGATTTCGCTAGGCGTAATCATTTAATTACGACGCAACGGAAAAATCGTTAATTTAGAATTAGCGAACCCGAGCTCGAGATTATTTGCGAGCGCATTCGCATTTCGAATTCGAGTACGGCGCGTCAAATCAAGCGTCAAATCGCTAGTCGCAACTAGCGTCACATCATTCGTCAATCAAGTGATGGATGTCTTTCACTTTGAGTGATTGACGCCAGTCACTATTCACTGATTGATGGTAAGTGATGTGTGTGGTTGGCAAGCATTTATTGCTTGAAATTTTTGGAGGCAAAAAATTTGGTATTTGATTTTGGAATATCCATTTACCAATTTTTGTAACAAAACATAACTCTCTCTTCTCTCTTTCTCCCCTATCCTCACGCCCAATGGGCCAAAAACTGCTCACTGTTTTGTGTCAAAATGTCGAGTAGTAGGGAAGCTTAGAGTGGGATTTTGTGGCAAAATCTCAAGTGCTAGCACACTTACGAGACATGCGAAGGTGATAGGGAAGTCCACCCATGAGCCGGGAACCGTTCGGCGAAGCTTGGAGCTTAACAAAGGACCAAAACCGAGCCAAAACCAGTGAAGAAAAACTGCTACTGCCGTGACAGTGAAGATGGGCAAAAATTGATTTTTTTCGTCTCCGCGTCGCTCAACCGATCGATGTAAGTATTCTGCAACTTCTTCGATGAGTATTTGCACTTGATTCTTGCTTATTATTGATCTTGGGACCTTAATAGAAACCAACAATTCACTCCCATATTGTGTATATTATTGTCATAAGACTTGTAGGTAATTTTAATTAAATGATATGGATAAAGAATATGTATTGTTGATGGTGATTTTCAGCCTCGATGAACTCTGAAGCCTGAAGAGAGTATAATGAGGTTTGCACTTAAACAGATGGAGGTCCAAGGTCATTGTGAGGATGAGAGTGTTGGTCTCTAAGATCATCCCAAGAACATTTGATGCATGAAATAATGTGAATAATCGAAAGAAGTATAGCGGAAATATACTCACTTTGATAGATAGAGAGGATCTGTGTAGAACAAAACTTTTCCTTCCTTGAAAGTGTCCAAGCTTTCTTTGATGAAGTTGATCTCCAAGCTTTGAGTGATTTGAGATTCCAAGCTCAATGGGAGAGTTTCCCTAACACCTTAGTATGATTCTTTGTGTGTGCTAGCACTTGGAGTAAATTGCAACAATTTCTTCCGTTACCTTGGTGAGTTTCGGCCAAGAGAGATAATGGGAGAGGAGAAAGCTTTTAATTTTTTGTGTTTTGTTTTTTCTAAAAAACCTAATACCAAAGTCTCTCAAAATTTTGGTATATGCTTTTCCAAAAAGCAAAACAAATATTTGGAGGGAAAATGGCATTAATTGTTCCCAACTACTCCCATCACCAAAACGTTACTTATCTCACATCACTCAAAGTTGATGTGACTTCCATCACGAAAAGGTGACTAATGATGTGACTTGATGTGGGCCCCACTTGATTCAAAATCCGAGTGGGCCCGTAAATATATCCCGGGCTCGGGTTCGTTAATTCCGAATTTATGAATTTTCCGTTGCGACTTAATTAATAATTATGCCTAGCAAAATTACCATTAAAGTCGCTCGGGAATTAATTCTAAATTAATTCGTTCGCCCGAATTAAAATCCAATTTTAATTCCGCTATGAAATCTAATTTCATTTAATATATCGAATATATTATTTTATCGATTAATTCCAAATTAATCGTTCTCTCTCTTCTAATTGAATTTTATCCCAAATAAAATCTTGCCGTTATTAATCCTAATTAATTTTATCTCTCTTATAATTAATCACAGATAAATTCTGTGTGAGTCATACGTCATCGGTGAATCTTCGGGAAGCGACCCATGAGATCCATGGATATGTTGGCAGTAAATCCGATCGTCAGACTATCCGAACACGTGCGTACCTCGTACCACGTTTTTACCGATTTATGAGATATGATTGGCTTCTAGAAAAGTGCTGTGCCTACCCAATTCTCCAGAAATATTCTTAAAGGAATATATAATCTATAACAGGCGTAGTATACGTAGTATTGCGTATTACGATCCAATATCTGATGTCACATGTAAGGCCTGAGGCTGGAATAGTGTCAGCCTCGTACAAAGCATATATCGGATCACAAGCAACTAGTCTCTATAATCGGATAATCATGACCTTGTCATATTATCCCGATAGTTGTAACATAATAGAGAACCGATTCTGTATCCCTGCATGATCATCATCTCCATATGACTGAAGTGATACTTCCGTCTTGATATCACACCCAGTACACTACGATTCTCAATAAACCCAGAAGAGGCGTACACAGAACCTGTTAAAGTCTCGTCGACGACCAAAACCAAAGCGTATTGATTGTCGCAAGTACTAGCGATGCAAGTCTCAGGTTAAGACCAAATACACCTACCCTGAAGCGGATTCCCATAGACACATAGTCATACTACCAATGGGATTCCGCGGGGTCTATCCAGAGCGAAGCTATTTCCGTACCATCGGTAAACACAACCTCCTATCACACTTGCATAATTATCCAATACTTAAATATATGAGAACTATGATGTTACGCTTCCATAACACGCACAAGTGCAATACTAGTCTATTCTGCATTATCGATGTCCAGTCTCGATAATACTACGACTAGGGATATTTAATGATTAAACATTTGTGGATTGATATTGTCTCATATCTTATAATCCGGAACTAATAATAAGGACTTTTATCATATATATATATATAAGTAATCTAATTACAAAAAATGATAAAATTACAATTTCCATTATCACATAGTTAATTTGTACAAAAACCACAATGTCTTTTACAAATAGTGACGTTATGGGTCATAATTGTCCAACAATCTCCCACTTGGCCTATAGTCAGTCACTCAAGCATTTAACACCTGAACTATGTACATGTAACTATGACATTGTGGTTTTTGTACAAATTAACTATGTGATAATGGAAATTGTAATTTTATCATTTTTTGTAATTAAATTACTTATATATATAAATGATAAAAGTCCTTATTATTAGTTAATTTGTACAAAACCCACAATGTCATAGTTACATGTATATAGTTCAGCTGTTAGATGCTTGAGTGACTGGCTATAGGCCAAATGGGAGATTGTTGGACAATTATGAGGGAAGAACTAGTTGGGTAGGTGGGGATACCGACCTGACCTAATGAAAGATATCAGATTTGGCAGCACTTAAGCATATGTGGAGGACGACCTGAGGTGACTACCGACCCGACCTAATAAAGAAGCAAGGAATATGATCCATCACCATTCTCCTCAATGTGTTGCCTATGGACCAAGGTTTGGGTTACAACATCTTGTGCTTATGTATGAATGATGTAAGCCAAACATGAAAGTTTGAGCCTTCAGAAGGCTGATATGACGGAGGTAGGTCAGAGACTTTCCCTATGACACATGGAACATTATATGAGTGTTTAAGTTGCAGGCTATCACGTGGACCAAACGTGTAGCACAGGAAAAAAAGGTAGGAATGATGGATTTCTTTTGGTAGTGGTTGAGTCAGAAGACCAGAGCTACTATTTGTAGAGTGGTTGGGGAAAATGAGCATGGGTGACGATGACAGGATGACATGAACTGAAGTCACGAGTTGGTGGAACAGTAGATTTAGAAACCTATATAAAGGGTTTGAGGACTCAGATTCAAGGGTTATGAACTTTGATATTTCATCACTTGTAAAGAGAGATTGAAAAACTTAGTCAGAGAGAGAAAGTTGGTCGGTTCAGACCCGAACAAGTAATAAAAATTTCCCTATTTGTGCCCGTGAACGTAGGTTGGAGCCACTCTCCATCGAATCATGTTATTTCTCTGTGATTTTCTATTTGATTTCCAAGTTTGCCTTGGTTCCAACTGACCAAAGAAATTCACTAATTGAGGGAGATTTGTTCGAAGAGTTGAATTCTCATAACACCATTGGAACGAAAAACAGCCGTCAACAATTGGCGCTGTCTGTGGGGAACAGTATAAAAAGTAGAAAACACACTAAGACGATGGCAAGAGATGAAAACCACAAGGCTTCAGAGGCTTCTTGGATGGAAAAGATGGAAGAAACCATGTGGAATGAAAGAGAACATGCTCCAAATGAGAGGGAAGCGAAGTCTTCATGAAGACTATGATGGAAAAAATTAAGAAATTGGAGAAGAATACAAGAGAACAAGGGCAAGTAGGTCTTAGCAAAAGGAAATAGGAAAAATCAAAACAGAAAAGGGTCGTCAAAATGGACGGAGATTAAGAAAATGGGAAGAACAATGCCCAGAGATTGAGGTATGTAGTTGTTTCTAGTGTCGCACAAACAAGGGTGTCTAGGGAAGAAGAAGAAGACATGTGAACCTCGGAGTCATCCAGTAACATCCTGTGTTTCAATGAAAGTGATCTGGAATGATATCCATAGAGGGGGCGTGAGGTTCCCAGTCATGAAGAATCCGTTGGGAGAGAGCACAACAGCTTCAAAAGCCAAATGAGAGATTGGTTTCGGAGGGAGATGAGGAAATGAGAGGAAAGTATAAAGGCATGAGCTCGGGCTAACCAGAATATAGAAACAGTCTCCACTTTGGCGAGGGAGGTGTTAGCGGCAAAGTTTCCAAGAAAGTTCGTCATGCCCGCGATGGACGTCTATAAGGGTAGAACGAACCTCCAATCCCATGTCGAAAAGTTTATTTTATTGATGCAGATTCAAGGAATGGTAGGAAAGACGATTTGCAAGGTGTTCCCGCTAACTTTTGGGGGGAGTCGACCAACTTGTGGTTCAAGAACCTGACTCCAGGGAGTGTCAACACCTTCTCACAGCTGAGGAAGTCCTTTGTACGTCATTTTAAAGTAGCGTACGTACCAAGGAATATGGTGGGGTCATTATGGATGATGAAACAGAGAGATGACGGGCCCTTGAAGAACTTTATAGATAGATACCACAGCTTGGTACTGGAGGTCAATGCGTATGAGTCTTCGGATGCACTTGAGAGTTTTAAAGGAGCTATAAGGATAGGAAAGTTGTAGTTTTACCTAAGGTTCTAGGAGGTACCAGACTATGCCGTGGCCCTCGAACTGACAAGGAAATTTATGTTACTGGAAGAAGAGGAGAAAATAGCTCGAGGAAGAGCTACTCGAGTGCCGAAAGAAAAAAGGCAAGAGAATCGACGTGATATCGGCATGAATCAGAAAGGATCAGCCCCAATGCAGAAGTAATTTAGGCCGATAACTCAGGGCAATCCAATACCCGAGATGAGGCACCCGCTTAAGGTTGCTCATGTTGTCAGAGGAATGACTTACATCGCCTTAAACAGACCATTGACTCAAATAGCTTGGGAGATTCAGGATAAATGCATGTTGACTGTGCCCGACCCGAGGAGATTCCCGGTTGAGAAAATAGATCACAAGGCCTATTATACGCACCACAATAAGAAGAGGCATGCCACAGAGAAATGAAATGACTTGCAGGAACAGATGGAGGACTTGGTGAGGAACGGGAAGGAGTGCATTGACCACAGAGCTGTAATGATCCAGCAGCGAAAGGAGCAAAGGCCAATGTTCACAATAGCAAGAAAATGACGTTAGTTGGGATTCAAACAGAGCAAGAAAGAAATTTTTCCTAATCAAGGGCCCCAATGTACTGACAATATAGAGGTCCCCAACGATGCAAAAGGCCAGACTAGTGCCCATAATATTCATGGAGAAGGATGCCCAGGGTGTAATTTACCCTTACAATAATGCGTTGATAATCAAAGCCAATATTAGCGGACCAGTGGTGGACACAATATTGGTGGATCCTGAGAGCGTAGTGAATATCATCTCCAAAGAGGCCCTGAATGATTTAGGCGTGGAGTTCACTACCTTGATCCAGGACGCAACCTCGTTGTATGGTTTTGGGGGCGTAACAGTTGTCTCGTTGGGTCGGGTGCAGTTAAAGATGACTATTGGGAGGGCCCCTAATACTCGGATCATCATGATAGATTTCACCATATGGATTGTTTGAGCAACTATCAGGTGATTTTGAGAAGAAACTTCATGATGGAATTAGAGGTGGCTATGTCAAATTATTATCTTAAGTTGAAATTCCAAACCAAAGAAGAAGTCGAGGTAGTTTGTGGAAGCCAGAAGGTGGCGATGAGTTGCTTTGCTGCCGTTTTGAGAGACTATGTGCATTGAAGAAGTGAAGGTGAAGAGGAAAGAAAGAGAAGATGAAGCGACATAAGTGGAGTAAGCCGACCTTTGACCCGAGAACCCTGCTCAGCTAGGGGTAAAGGAGGAACTAGAGCCATTGGAGCTCTTTGGCCACGGTAAGATGATTAGGGTCGGTGTCAGGCTGGAGCCAAATTTGAAGAAGTATTTGTTATGTTTTTTGAAGGAGTACACAGATTTCTTTACGTGGGACCACTGGGACATGCCCGAGATTGATCCCCTAGTCATCAGTCATTGTCTGGCGTTAGCTCGTGCTCATAAACCGGTAAAGCAAAAAAAAAGGATTTTCAACCAGGAGCGATACACGACGATCCAGGCAGAGGTTGAAATATTGATGAAGGTCGAGTTTATCAGGGAGGTCAAGTAACCATAATAGGTATCGAATGTGGTCTTAGTGAAGAAGGCCAGTGGGAAGTAGAGATTGTGCGTGGATTTTTCCGATTTTAACAAGATCTGTCCGAATAATAGCTTCCCACTTCCGAATGTAGATCATTTGTTGGACTCGACAGCTTGTCATGGGCTACTCAGCTTTATGGATGCCTTCTTGAGGTACAATCAGGTCTGAATGTATTCTGAGGATGATGAGAAGATAACTTTTATCACCGACCAATGGTTGTATTTCTATATAGTAATGCCCTTCGGACTGAAGAACGTCAAGGCCACATATCAGAGTTTAGTGAACAAGGTTTTCAAGCCACTTATCAGAAAGACAATACATGTCTATGTCGATGACATGATCACGATGTCTGTCAAGCCTGAGAACTATATGGGCAGCCTTAGAGGGATGTTTGAGCTATTGAGGAAGTACAATATGAGGTTGAACCTGGACAAATGTGCCTTCGGGGTGTCTTCGGGGAAATTATTTGGGTATATGGTCAGCACAAGGGGAATCAAATTGAATCCTAAAAAAATCATAGCAGTACTAAATCTGAAACCTTTGAGGATGGTGAAGGCAGTGCATAGCCGAATTGGTCTGGTGGCGGCACTCAACCGATTCATCTCCAAAGCCACCAAAAAATATCATACATTCATCAAGTTAATCAATAAGGCAAAGAAAGAAGTCAACTGGACGAGCGAGTGTAAGGACTCATTCCAATAGCTCAAGGAATACTTGACCCAACCTCCTCTTCTGGCTAAGCCAATCCCGGGTGAGATCTCATTCATGTACTTATCTGTTTCTGGGTATGTTGTAAGCTCAGTATTAGTTCAGGAAGTAGACAAAATCCATAGGCTGGTTTACTACACCAGTATGGCCTTGCTAGATGTAGAAACTCGGTACCCGACCCACGAGCTGGTAGCTTTGACCTTGGTCATTGTATCAAGAAAGTTGTGCCATTATTTCCAAGCCCACCCCATCGGTGTATATACCGCCCACCCACTGAGACAAATATTGCATAAGTTGGAGACCTCGGGTCGTCTTATAAATGGTCAATGGAGTTCAGTAAATATGACATATCATACATGCCCATAGTGTCAATCAATGGGGAAACACTGGCAGATTTTATCGCATAGTTTACTGGCCTCCATGTTATGGTAGTAGGGGAGGTAAAATGAGAGTTGTTTGTTGATGAATTGGTCAGCATACAAGAATTTAGCGACGGGGTAATCCTCAGAAGTGATGGAGATGAAGAGTTAAGCTACGCACTGAAATTTGCTTGCGAAGCAACAAACAACGAGTCAGAATATGAAGTAATTATGGTTGGGCTGAGACTTTGTGAGGCGGTCAGGATAAGAGATATGGTGGTGAAAAGTGACTCCCAGTTGGATGTTCAGCAGCTAAATGATGAGTTCCAAATAAGGGATCCGAACATGTAGCTTACCTTGCGGAGGTGAAAAAGCTTATTGAAGAAATGAGGAATGTGACGTTCGAGTAGGTTGGATGAGAAAACAACCAGCGAGCAGATTCGTTGGCTCAGCTTGCATTCTTCATCAAGTTTAAGAACCATAGAGTCATCCCTTTGGAGATTTTGGAACCAAAAAGTAAGGGGGTACCGATCGTTATGGAATTAGAAGTCGAGGTGGGCCGACCTGGATGGACAAGATCAAGAAATACTTAGAGTCGGGGGATCTACCTGAAGACAAGAAAGAGGCAAGGAAACTGAAGTATCGAAGTGCAAGATTTTTCTTGATATATGGAGTATTATACCGGAGGGGATACACAACGCCGTATTTAAGGTGTCTGGGGCCTGAGGAGGCGAACTATGTGCTTAGAGAGATTCACAAAGGGATCTGCGGAAGCCACTCTAGAGGTAGGTCGATCGCCCACAAGATGCTAAGGCAAGATTTCTTCTGGTGGATAATGCATAAGGACGGGGTCAAAGTTGCCCGAGCATGTGATTGATGTCAAAGGAATGCCAATGTGACTCACCGGCCACCCGAGCAGCTGAT
>SKCR01034879.1:0-19246 GCA_019454045.1 Zanthoxylum bungeanum
GCTTCGTTTTGAGACCCGAAACTGCCAAGACAGTGAGCATGGACTGCTGCAGTGGGCTTACAAAGGCAGTGCGTTTTTGGGCATGATTCATCTTCAAATCGACATAACCGATCAATGTAAGTATTCCGCTATCTTCATTGGTGTATTCACGCATGTTTTCATGTCTTGATTTGATCTTGGGACCTTAGAATTTGCCAACACTTTTGGTCAACTTGGGTCAAACCCAATAACCAGAGCCCAATCAAGGAATAACCCTATAAGCCTAGAAATCAATTTAGGCCCAATTAAAATATTAAGGTCCATTAGTCGCATTTGGACTTTATGGAAACGGTTTTGGGCCCAATTGGATCCAACCATTTAGCCTAAACCCATCTTGGTACAACCAAGCCCATTTACAACTTTACAAGCCCAATTTCCAAAATTAGCACAATTAATTAAATCACAAAAATTCCAATTTCACAATTTAATTAACCAAAATGTATTACATAATTAATTACTCAAATCAAAATTTCCAAAACTTAAATTTGTACAATTAATTATGCTCATTATCTACAATTAGTGTCCAACACAATTGATCAAAAATCAAACCCATTTAAATGCTTACATGTCTCGGTAATGTGAGGTTAATTTATGTCCTATTTGGTTTCAATCCAAACAAATCCACAATCAACATTAAATCACTATTTCCAATCGTTTCAAGTCATCCAATGATCAACGAAACAAAAAATACCAAGACATTAGGGCATCAATTGAATTCGGCCAAGCCACAATTTTTTGGGGAAAAATGATCCAATCTAATTTTCATGAAATTGATCCAATCAAACTGCAATTAAACATCCACTACATGTCTCGGCAGTGAGCAGTTATGAAGAAGAAAAAAATTCTGCCCATTTGGGCGTGAGAGAAGACAAGGAAAAAGAGAGGAATGTGTTTGTGGTTGGGTGAATTTGTGTATCTAATACACTTATGAATTTCCAAAATTCATTTTTCTAATTTTGATTTCCAAAAGTCAAGCCATTAAAGGCTACAACCACTACATCCAATATTCACATCACTCAATCAATCAAGTGACAAATTATCACATCACTCAAAGTGACTAATGATTTGACGCTTGATGTGACTAATGATTTGACTATTGATGTGACTTGCGGGCCGCACTTGAATTCGAAATGCGAGTGCGCTCGCAAACACTCACGGGCTCGGGTTCACTAATTCCAAATTAACAAATTTTCCGTTTCGACGTAATTAAATAATTATGCCTAGCAAATCACTATTCACGTCGCTAACGAATTAATTATAAATTAACTCGTTCGCCCGAATTAAAATCCAATTTCAATTCCGCGTCGAAATCCAATGTCGTATAATATATCGAATATATTATTTTATCGATTAATTCCAAATTAATCGTTTTCTCTCTTTAATTAATATTTTATCCTAGATAAAATATCTCCGCAATTAATCCCAGATTAATTTTCTCTCTCATCATTAATTAATCTCAGATTAATAAAGTGTGAGTCATACGTCATCGGTGAATCTTCGAGAATTGACCCATGACATCCCCAGATATGTTGCTAGTAAATTCGGTCGTTGGACTATCCGAACACATACGTACCTAGTGATGGACAATTATGACCCATAGCGTCACTATTTGTACAGATCATGGGGTTGTTGTACAAATTAACTATGTGACAAAGGAGATTGCACTCTTATCATTTGTGATTAGATCACCTAGATGTATAAATGATATGATGTCCCTATGATTTGTTCCTGGACGGAGAATGATATGAGACAGTATCAGTCCATGTAGGATAAATCATTAAATATCCCTAGTCAGAGTATTATCGAGATTGACATCGATAATGCGTAAAAGAGTAGTATTACACTTGTGCGCGTTGTGAGGGCACAACAGTATAGTTCTCACATATTTGGGTATAGGATACTCATGCAAGTGTAATAAAAGGTTTTGTTTTACCGATGGTACGGGAAACAGCTTCGCTCTGGATAGACCCCCTCAGAATTCTATTGGTAGTATGACTATGTGTCTATGGAAGTCCGAAATCAGGGTAGGTGTATTTGGTCTTAACCTGAGACTTGCACCGCTAATGCTTGCGACAATCAATATACTTTGGTTGCGGTCGTCCAGGGTTTTAACAGGTTCTGTGTATGCCAATACTGGGTATATTGAGAATCGTAGTGTGTTGTGTGTGATGTCAAGATGGAAGTGTCACTCCAGTCATATGAAGATGATGGTCACGTAGGATACTGTTGGATAATATGACCCATAGCGTCACTATTTGTACAGATCATGGTGTTGTTGTACAAATTAACTATGTGACAAAGGAGATTGCACTCTTATCATTTGTGATTAGATCACCTTAGATATATAAATGATGAGAGGTCCCTATGATTTGTTCATGGACGGAGATTGATATGAGACAGTACAGTCCACGTAGGATAAATCATTAAATATCCCTAGTCGTAGTATTATCGAGACAGGACATCAATAATGCGGAATAGGCTAGTATTGCACTTGTGCGCGTTGTGAGGGCACAACGGCATAGTTCTCATATATTTAAGTATTGGATACTTATGCAAGTGCGATAGGAGGTTGTGTTTCACCAATGGTACGGAAATAGCTTCGCTCTGGATAGACCCCTCGGAATCCCATTGGTATTATGACTATGTGTCTATGGGAGTCCAACATCAGGGTAGGTGTTTGGTCTTAACCTGAGACTGCATCGCTAATACTTGCGATAATCAGTAGACTTTTGTCTTGGTGGTACGGGCTTTAACCTGTTCTGCGTAACACCACTTCTGGGTTTATCAGAGAGTCGTAGTGTATTGTGGGTGTGATGTCAAGACGGAAGTATCACTTCAGTCATAGTGGAGATGATGTCACGCAGGATACGGTAATAGTGCTCTGAGTGATGCGCATCCAATCATGATATTATGACCAGTCATGAATATATGATTATAGAGACTAGTTACCAGACATCCGACATGTGGCTTCGGACGGGGCAGACACTTATCCGCCCCAGCCCTAGCACGTGACTATCCGATACTGGGCCGATATACACAATACTACGGTATACTACGCTTGATACAGATCTATATATTTCTGTAAGAATATTTCTGGAGAATTGGGTAGGCATGGCGCTTTGCTAGAAGCCAACCTTGTCTTGTAATTGGTATAAACGTAGTACGAGGTACTTACGTGTTCGGATAGTCCGACGACCGTATTTACTGCCAATATATCCAGAATCTCATGGGTCGCTTCCTGAAGATTCACCGATGACGTATGACTCGCACTTTAATTAATCTGGGATTAATTCGAAGAGAGAGAAAATTATTTTGGATTAATTACGGAGATATTTTATCTCGGATAAAATATCGTTAAAGTGAGAAAACGATTAATTTGGAATTAATCGATAAATTAATATATTCGATATATTAATCGAAATTAGATTTCGACGCGGAATTGAAATTGGATTTTAATTCGGGTAAACGAATTAATTTAAATACCGTTAGCGATGTGAATAGTGAATTCGCTAGGCGTAATCATTTAATTATGACGCGACGGAAAATTCGTTAATTTGGAATTAACGAACCCGAGCCCGAAATGATTGCGAGCGCATTCGCATTTCGAATTCGAGTGCGGCACGCAAGTCACTCAAGCGTCAAATCGCTAGTCGCTCAATCGTCAAGTCACTTGTCACTTTGAGTGATGTGACATGACATGTTGTCACTTTATTAAAGTAGATGGATTTGATGTGAATAGTTGATTTGAGTTGGTGAAAAGCTTTTAAAAGCTTGAAATGAAATAGACATTATTTATTTCTTGCTTTTTGACTTTTGTATTAAAAGTAATATATGTTTTATTTATTATTTACTTGGTAAATATATAAAAAAAAATGAAAAGCTTCTCTCTCTCTTGTAACATATCGGTTTTGGCAAAAATGGAGCCAAATATTTTCTCTCTCTTCTCACACCCTGCTAGGACCGATTTTTCTTCTTCTTTGTTTGGTTTTTCACATGAAAAAGGAGAAGCTTTTGATCTTGTTGCAAGATCCTTGTGCTAGCACACCACATGGGTTATATTAAGGTGATAGGGAAGTGAGTTTGTGAGCTTGGAAGCTTGAAGCTTGGAGCTTCATGGTGACCATCATGGGCGATTTTTGAAGACACTTTGGCACCCAAAACCGTGCGCCCCACTGCAGTTCTTGAAGGTCAAAACCGAGCTCCATGGAGGAACAAAAGACTTGTGTTCTTTGCATCTCAAACCAATCATTGTGAGTATATGTTTCCGCCATTATTCCTTGATGTATTCATGCGATTTTATGCTTGATTTGGATGATTCTTGGGACCCTTAATTAGGAACTAAACAATGGTATCTTGAGCCTTGAACAGCATGAAAAAGTTAGGTTAAAATTGGGTAAACGAATTTGGGCATGTTTTGATGAAAGTTTTGTTATAGTATGCTTAAATGAGTTTGAATTAATGATTGATTAGATCAATTTGAAGAAATTGTGTTGGACAAATTTCCCCAATTTTTTGTGTAGGCCAAAGTTGACAAAATTGGGTAAACTCAATTTGAGCATCAATTGATAATTGTTTAGTATAGTATGCTTGAATGAGGTGAATGATGTTGTGCATGATCAATTTCATGAAATTTGGTTGGATCCATTTTTCCCCAATTTTGGGCATGACAAATTTGGGTAAACTTGATTTTGAGCATGTTTGATGAAATTGGATGATTTAGAATGCTTAAAGTATGTTTAATTTAAGATTGATTGGATCAATTTGTTGAAATTGTGTTTGGAACAAATTTCCCCAAATTGCTTATGATGGCCAAAATTAAAGAACCCTAAATTTCTTGGTAATTTTGTTTGTTTGATCATTGGATGACTTAAAACAATGGGTATGTTGTTTTGAAGTTCAATTGGATTGAATTTTGATTTGGAACAATTTTTCCCCTTTTAAAGTGGCTTGCCGAATTCAATTGAATATGAAATTCATTGTGTTTTTTGTATTTTGATTCATTGGATGAATTTAATTGATTTGGGAATGATGATTGTGGATTCAATTGGATTGAAACCGAATCGGATTGAAAAACCCCTATTACCGAGAACAAAGCATGTAAATTGGGTTTGATTTTAATAAATTGTGTTGGACATTATTTGATGTAGAAGTGCATGATTAATTAGGGCTAATTGATGTTTTAGAAATGTTAATTGGATAATTAATTGTGTATTACACTTAGGTTAATTAATTATGGATTTGGAATTTTATAAGTTAATTAATTTGGGCTTATTTTGGAAATTGGGCCTTATAGGTTGTAATTTGGCTTTGGGCTTGGTTGTACCAAGTTAGGTTTAGGCCAATTGGTTGGATCCAATTGGGCCCAAAACCGCATCCATAAAGTCAATTATGACTTAATGGACCTTAATTATTTAATTTGGGCCTAATGGGCCAAAATTAATTTAAAGGCTTATGGGGTAACTCCCGGATTGGACTTTGGTTATCGGTTTGACCCGAGTTGACCAAAAGTCCACGCCTTAAGAAATTAATTAAAAGCCCATTGGACTTTAATTAAATAAACGTTGGACGTTAATGGGCTTTGAGACCCAAAACGATTGAATTTGGAATTTAAGTCGTAAAGGTTCGTTAATAAAGTGTAATATTCAATTTGGAATTGAATAGTGAATTAGTATTAAATACATGTTAATTGGATTTAATGTTGTAGTTTAATTTAATTCAAGAATTCGTACGTTTAGTACTATTCGCAAAACGAGTTTGAATCGAGCAAAAATCAAATCGTTGTTTGAACATTGGATGATCACTAATTATCAGATTAATTAATTGGATTAGATTGATTGATACATGCTTGTATGAATACATGGTTGTGATGCATGAATAATGTATATCAGATGGATATTAGTCGTGTGGGGCAATTTTGGAAATTGTTGTAATAAATTTGATTTATTAAATTGGACCTGCGTCCAGCCTTATCACCTCTATACTCTTTGTATTCTCTTCTCATCTATTCCCCTCAATGTAAATGAGGTTTCTTTAGAAGTGTAGTGTAACGGGTAGAAGTAAATACATGTGCTAGCTTTGGAGAGAAAATGAGAGATTGATCTATGATCAATGTAAAGTATCCATCCGCATATCATTATTATTTATTTCATATGCGCTTTATTATGTGTTTTAGAATGCATGTTTAAGGGTGTATGAAGATGAGACCTTAACAAAGATAATAAATTGGTAGCCAATTGCACGGCGAAAAACCCGCGCTTAATATCAAGTGTCTTTCCTTCCATTGAGTGATTCTTACTCAAATCCGAGATTGGCATTGGGTTGTTGGCCAAAGTCAAGCCCTTTGTCCGTCGAAGATGTGTTTGAATCACGAAGGCTTTGTTCCATATCGGTGTCTTGTCCAAGTTGTGGTTTGTTGGCCAAAGTCAAGACCACTTCTTGTCCATCGACATTGATTACGAAGCTTTCCATGGTCAATGGGTCACACTTGACTGACATCCGACATGTGTTTCGTACGGGGCAGACACAATTCCAGCCCTAGGCCTAGCACGTGATCATCCGATACTGGACTGAAATATGCATACTACGTATACTACGCCTGATACAGATCCTTTATTCCTGTAAGGATGTTTCCGGAGAATTGCGTAGGCATGGCACTTTGCTAGAGGCCAACCTTGTCTTGTAAATCCGTATAAACGTAATATGAGGTACTTACTTGTTCGGATAGTCCGACGACCGAATTTACTGCCAACATATCCGGGAATCTCATGGGTCGCTTCCCAAAGATTCACCGATGACGTATGACTCGCTCTCTAAATTAATCTGGGATTAATTAGAAGAGAGAGAAAATTAATATGGGATTAATTGCAGAGATATTTTATCTGGGATAAAATATCATTAAAAGAGAGTTAACAATTAATTTGGAATTAATCGAGAAATTAATATATTTGATATATTAAACGAAATTGGATTTTGACGCAGAATTAAAATTAGATTTTAATTCGGGTGAACGAATTAATTTAGAATTAATTCGTTAGTGACGTGAATAGTGATTTCGCTAGGTGTAATCATTTAATTATGACGCAACAAATTATTCGTTAATTTGGAATTAGCGAACCCGAACCCGAGATTATTTGCGAGCGTATTTGCATTTCGATTTCGAGTGCGGCACGCAAGTCAAATCAAGCGTCAAATCGCTAGTCGCATCTAGCGTCACACCATTCGCCAATCAAGTGATAGATGTCTTTCACTTTGAATGATTGACACAATCACTATTCATGAGTGATGTGAGTTGATGGAGGTTGATGGGCTTTAATTATTTGACTTTTTGAAAGCCAAATTCAAGTGAAATGAAATTGAAATTCACATGAGTGTATAAGACACACTTTAGCCATCAACCAAATTAATCTCTCTCTCACTTCATCTCTTTCTTCTTCACGCCCATGGAGAGGCAAAATGCTCACTGGTTTTCTGTCAAAAACCATGAGTTTGGGAGCAAGAGTGTGTGGTTTTTGTGGCAAAAATCACAAGAGCTAGCACTCCGAGAGACATGCGAAGGTGATAGGGAAGTCCACCCATGAGCCGGGAATTGTTCGACGAAGCTTAGAGCCTGACGAAGGACCCAAACCGAGCCAAAACAGCGAGCTTGGACTGCTCACTGCTGTGAGCTGCTACAAGGCAGAAAAGGTGATTTTGTTCGTCGAGCGTCGCTCAACCGATCGATGTGAGTATTCCGCAACTTCTTCGATTTTTATTCGCACATATTTCATGCTTATTATTGATCTTGAGACCTTAATAGAAACCAACAATGGCATCTAGAGAAAGGTTTGAGCATGAAAAAGTTTAGGGCTTAAAATTTGGGTATTTTAGCATGATTTGAATAAATTGGATGTTTGAGTATGCTTAATACATGTTTAATTGATAATTGATTGGATCAATTTGATGAAATAATATTTGGAACATTTTTACCCAAATTATTTATGTTGGCCGAATGCCTTAGCCCTATTTTGTCTTGGTGATTTTTTGTTTTTTGATTCATTGGATGGGTTAGAATCATTCGGGAATGTGATTTAATGTCAATTGTGGAATTAATTGGATTGAATTCGAATCGGACACAAATCCCCTGCCATGGCCGAGACTTTGAGCATGTAATTATGGGTTTGATTTTAATCAAAATGTGTTGGACATGTGATGATGAAAATGAGCATGATTAATTGTGTATATTTATGTTTTAGAAATGTTAATTTGGGTAATTAATTATGTTATACACTTTGGAAATTAAATTGGGAATTTGGAATTTTATGATTTAATTATTTTGGGCCTATTTTGTGAAATTGGGCTTGTTGGGCTTTGTTGTACAAATTTGGGTTTAGGAAAATTGGATTGGATCCAATTGGGCCCAAAACCGCATCCATAAAGCCCAAATGCAACTTAATGGACCTTTAAAGTTTAATTGGGCCTAATGGGCCTAAATTGATTTATGGGCTTATGGGGTAACTCTCGGATTGGATTTTGGTTATTCGGTTTGACCCGAGTTGACCAAAAATCCACGCCTTAAGAAATTAATTAAAAGCCCATTGGACTTTAATTAAATTGACGTTGGACGTTAATCGGGATTTGAGACCCGTAGCGATTAAATTGGAATTTAAGTCGTAAAAGGTTTATTAATAAAGTGTAGTATTTAATTTGGAATTAAATAGAGAATTAGAATTGAATGCATATTAATTGGATTAATGATGTAGTTTAATTTAATTCAAGAATTCGTACTTGAGTACTTATTCGCAAAATGAGTTTGACTCGAACAAAATCAAAATTCAGTTTGAACATTGGATGATCACTAATTATCATATTAATTAATTTGATAGATTGATTGATAACATGCTTGTGTGAATACATGGTTGCGAGCAGGAATAATGTATATCGGATGGATATTAGATGGGTGGGCCAATTTAGAAATTGTTGTAATAAATTTGATTATTAATTGGACCTGTGTGTCCAGCCTTATTACCTCTCATTTTCTTGTATTCTTTTCTCACTTATTCCCCTCAAGTAAATGAGGTTGCTTTAGAATTGTAGTGTAACGGGTAGAAGTAAATACATGTGCTAGTGGGAGAGAGAAAGGGAGAGATTTGATCTAGGATCAATGTGAAAGTATCCATCCGCATATCATTATTATTTTATTATACGCGCTTTATTATGTGTTAGAATGCATGTTTAAGGGATATGATGATGATGAGACCTTAACAAAGGATAATTAATTGGTTGCCAATTTGCACTGCGAAAAACCCTCAAACAATATTAAGCATCTTTCTCCATTGGGGATTCTCACTCAAGATCGAGACTGGCATTGGCTTGTTGGCCAAAGTCAAGGCCTTTTTCCGTCGAGGAGTGTTGAATCACGAAGGCTTTGATCCATATGGTGTTGTCCCAAGTGTGGTTGTGTTGGACAATTATGACCCATAGCGTCACTATTTGTATAGATCCGGTGTTGTTGTACAAATTAACTATGTGACAAAGGAGATTGTACTCTCATCATTTGTGATTAGATCACCTTAGAATATAAATGAAGAGAGGTCCCTATGATTAGTTCCTGGACTGAGAATGATATGAGACAGTATCAGTCCCCGAAGGTTAATCATTAAATATCCCTAGCCGGAGTATTATCGAAGACTGGACATCGATAATGCGGAATAGGCTATGTATTGCATTGTGTGCGTTGAGGGCACAACGACATAGTTCTCATATATATAAGTATCGGATACTTATGCAAGTGCAATAGGAGGTCGTGTTTCACCGATGGTACGGGAAACAGCTTCGCTCTGGATAGACCCTCGGAATCCCATTGGTATTATGAATGTGTCTATGGGAGGCCGAAATTAAGGTAGGTGTGTATAGTCTTAACCTGAGACTTGCATCGCTAATACTTAGATAATCGATAGACTTTGGTCTTGGTGGTACAAGGCTTTAACCGGTTCTGCGTACACCACTTCTGGGTTTATCAGAGAGTCGTAGTGTATTGGGTGTGATGTCGAGACGGAAGTATCACTCAGTCATAGTGGAGATGATGTCATGCAGGATACGGTATTAGTGCTCTTAAGTGCTGGCCGGCCATCGAGATATTATGACAAGGTCATGTATATCCGATTATAGAGACTAGTTACCAGAATCCGACATGTGCTTCGGACGGGGCAGACAGACACTTATCCAGCCCTAGCACGTGACTATCCGATACTGGGCCGATATACACAATACTACGGTATACTACGCTTGATATAGATAATATATTCCTGTAAGAATATTTCTGGAGAATTGGGTAGGCATGGCGCTTTGCTAGAAGCCAACCTTGTCTTGTAAATCGGTATAAACGTAGTACGAGTTTACGTTCCGTACTTACGTGTTCGGATAGTCCGACGACCGTATTTACTGCCAACATATCCGGGGATCTCATGGGTCGCTTCCCGAAGATCACCGATGACGTATAACTCGCACTTAATAATCTGGGATTAATTAGAAGAGAGAGAAAATTTATCTGGGATTAATCACGGAGATATTTTATCTGGGATAAAATATTAATTAAAGAGAGTGAACGATTAATTGGAATTAATCGATATAAAATAATATATTTGATATATTATTAGAAATTGGATTTTGACGCGGAATTGAAATTAGATTTTAATTCGGGCGAACGAATTAATTAGAATTAATTCGTTAGCGACATGAATAGTGATTTCGCTAGGCGTAATCATTTAATTACGACGCGACGGAAAATTCGTCAATTTTAGAATTAGCGAACCCGAGCCCGGATTATTACGAGCGCATTCGCATTTAGAATTCGAGTGCGGCACGCAAGTCAAATCAAACGTCAAATCACTAGTCACATCAAGCGTCAAATCACAATGTCACTTTGAGTGATGTGACAAGTGGATTGATTTATTTGAGTGATTGATGTGAATAGTGATATAGTTGTTGGAAAAGCATTAATAGACTTTTGTTTTTGACTTTTGATATATATGAAAATGATTTATAATTTGTTTTGTTTTTTGGAAAATAAAATAAATATATAAACTAAAATCATTTTCTCTCTCTCTCTCAACACTCTCACTCACGCACTTCTCTTTTCCCTTCTTTTCTTCTTCCTCTCCTTCACGGTTTTGGAACCGATTTCTTCCTCAAAAATCTTCTGGTTTGACCGAATTTTGAGAAGCAAATGAAGAAGTGTAGTGCTAGCACACACATGGGTTATACATAGGTGATAGGGAAACGAATTTATGAGCTTGAAATTATTTTTGAAGCTTGAAGCTTGAAGCTTGGAGCTTCCATGCTGTTCATCAATGGCCGATTCTTGGAGGGACAAAAACCAGTAAAACCGCACAGCCCACTGCAAGGAGGAGCTGCTGCCGTGACTTTGAGGGAGGCTTGAAGGCTTTTGTTCTTCGCATCTCTAACCCATCAATGTGAGTATGTATTCCGCCTTACTCCTTTGTGTATTCATGCATTTTTTATGCTTGATTTCATGATCTTGGGACCTATATTAGAAACCAACAATGGTATCTTGAGCTTTGATCAAGCATGAAAAAGTTAGGGTTAAAATTGGGTAAACTCGATTATGCATGATTTGGTTAATTGTTTGATGAGTATGCTTGAATGAGGTTGAATTGAAGTTGTGTATGATCAATTCATGAAATTGGATTGGATTCAATTTTCCCTAAATTTTGGGCATGACAAATTGGGTTAAAATCAATTGAAGCATGATTTGATTAAATTGATTGATTAAGTATTTAAATGTTGATGAATTAATGATTGATTGGATCAATTTGAAGAAATTATGTTTGGAACAAATTTCCCCATTTTTTATGTTGGCATAAAGTGACAAATTGGGTAAACTTGATTTTGAGCATATTTTGTGAAATTGGATGAATGAGAATGCTTAAAGTATGTTTAATTTAATATTGATTGGATCAATTTGTTGAAATTGTGTTTGGAACGAATTTCCCCAAATTGCTTATGTTGGCCGAAATTAAAGAACCCTAAATTTCTTGGTGATTTTGTTTGTTTGATCATTGGATGACTTAAAACAATTGGGTAATGTTGTTTTGAAGTTCATTTGATTGAATTTTGATTTGGAACATTTTTCCCAAATTAAAGTGGCTTGGCCGAATTCAATTGATTTGAAATTCATTGTGTTTTTTTATTTTAATTCATTGGATGAATTGAATTGATTTGGGAATGAATGATTGTGGATTCAATTGGATTGAAATCGAATCGATTGGAAAAACCCATAATTGCCGAGAACAAAAGCATGTAAAATGGGTTTGATTTTAATAAATTTGTGTGGACACTATTTGTCATTAAAGTGCTTGATTAAGTATGCTAATTGATGTTTTAGAAATATTAATTGGGCGGTTAATTGTTTATTATACTTAGGTTAATTAATTATGGAATTTAGAATTTTATAAGTTAATTAATTGGGCTTATTTTGGAAATTGGGCCTTAAGGTTGTGATTGGGCTTTTGGGCTTTGTTGTACAAGTTGAGTTTAGGCAATTTGGTTGGATCCAATTGGGCCTAAAACCGCATCCATAAAGTCCAATTATGACTTAATGGACCTTAATTATTTAATTGGGCCTAATGGGCCGAAATTGATTTCGGGCTTATGGGGTAACTCCCGGATTGGATTTTGGTTATTCGGTTTGACCCGAGTTGACCAATCCATGCCTTATAGAAATTAATTAAAACCCATTGGACTTTAATTAAATAAAACATTAGATGTTAATCGGGCTTTGAGACCCGTTGCGATTAAATTTGGAATTTAAGTCGTAAAAGTTCGTTAATAAAGTGTAATATTTAATTTGGAATTAATAGTGAATTAGAATTAAATACGTATTAAATTGGATTTAATTATCTAGTTTAATTTAATTCAAGAATTCGTACTTTGAGTACTTATTCGCAAAACGAGTTTGACTCGAGCAAAAATCAAATCGTTGTTTGAACATTGGATGATCACTAATTATCAGATTAATTAATTGGATTAGATTGATTGATAACATGCTTGTGTGAATACATGGTTGCGATGCATGAATAATGTATATCGGATGGATATTAGTCGGGTGGGACAATTTTGGAAATTGTAAATAATTTGATTTATTAATTGGACCTGCGTGTCCAGCCTTATCACCTCTATACTCTTTGTATTCTCTTCTCACCTATTCCCCTCAATGTAAATGAGGTTTCTTTAGAAGTGTAGTGTAACAGGTAGAAGTAAATACATGTGCTAGCTTTGGAGATAGAAATGAGAGATTTGATCTAGGATCAATGTAAAGTATCCATCCGCATATCATTATTATTTTATTTCATATGCGCTTTATTATGTGTTTAGAATGCATGTTTAAGGGTGTATGATGATGAGACCTTAATAAAGATAATAATTGGTAGCCAATTGCACGCGAAAAACCCTCGCTCAATATCAAGTGTTTTTCCTTCCATTGAGTGATTCTTACTCAAGATCCGAGATTGGCATTGGGTTGTTGGCCAAAGTCAATCCCTTTGTCCGTCGAAGATGTGTTTGAATCACGAGAGCTTTGTTCCATATCGGTGTCTTGTCCAAGTTGTGGTTTGTTGCCCAAGTCAAGACCACTTCTTGTCCATCGACATTGATTACGAAGCTTTCCATGGTCAATGGGTCGCGCTTGACTGGGATCACTAGGTTTGTTGTGCCAAAGCCAAGGCTTAGTTGATTCAGAGGAAAAAGGTTAGGTAATACATTGGATGTATTGGCATATATAAGATATATGTTTAGGATTTGGATATCCGCCTACTGGATCTAGGAATGGATGAGATCCAATTGATCTTCGAGATCTACCTACTTAATTATCATACAATTTGTTGGCCAAAGTCAAGATTGTGTGATATTTAACGGGATCCTAGCCCACTAGGAAACACGGTTTCCCGAGTACTCGACAGAGGGTTAGAGGCTCGCCGAAAAATAGTGGGAGGCAAGAATTGAATTTGCAATAGTCGTTCAATTACTCGCCATACGCGCTCGTTCAAATTATTTCGTCGTTAGATTAAATGTTAGTTGGACTAATATTTAAATTGTTGTTTTAATAAGCAGTTGGACTGTATTATATTTGATTATATATAATTGGATTATATTAATCAATATATTTGAATTAATTAATTTCAGTTTACAGTTGATTTTATAGTTGGACTATAGTAATCAATGTAATTGAGGTTAATTAATTTAAATTATATTTGATTATATAGTAGGACTATTATAATCATTATAATAAATAGTACCACAAATCGTTGATTAAAAGTTGGACTATTAGAATCAAAATATAATTGAAAGATTGACATTAAAACATATCAATCCTGGGGAAAATGTGTTTAAATGGTTTAATTTTCAAATTAGGAATAAAGTTTCAAGATGGTCCTGGAAATTAATAGGTTATTTTATTTGATAAAATAATATATTAAGCTTGTAGCGCAAGGCGCACCTTAATTCGATATTCCAGAAACACGAGGCTTGGCCAAGGCTTCTGGAATGTAAACAGGCAAAGGCAAAATCATTATAATCTTCTGGGAAGATAAAGGACATATCCTAAGAAGGATAGAAGACGAGCAAGGCTTTGACTTCAAATATGATTGTCATAATTATGTTCACAACTAGTATTGAAATTGGATTTTAATACTTAGTGTAGTACATAAAATATATTGATGTTCAGAATCTGTTTTAAACAGGATACTGACTTCAATAGAGATTTATCTGCGAATTAGAAACAGGACGAAAGTTGCTGTTTTAACCGTAGATACCTGAATTTAGGAACTACCTTCGGGTTAGTACGTAATTAGGAACTGTTATAATGTATCTAGTTTGACTAGAAACATTATCTCTATATCGCGTATAACCCGCTGCGGGTGTACCTTTATATTCTAGAACACTAAATTGTTTCATTATATAAGATGTTATTGAGATAAACACATTAGATGTGAATAACAGGATTTATATTTTGAATATAAATAATATCTCAAATATATAACATGACAAATAAATAGCTCAAACTGATTTGATCAGTTAAGAAACTTAATTGTGGCATAGTTGTCAGAGACACTACTAAACAAGAATCGTATATCCGCACTTTTGAAGAGCGGGTACTAGGACTGATTTGATTCTATTCAAATAAAGTCTACGAATCTAGTCTATTTGGGCAAAGTGCCTAAAACACTATTTACTTGGTAAAAGTGTAAATGCCACTGATCTGTTAGCCCTACTTCATAGTGAATCAAGTGGGCCCATGTCTAGCTAGGCTAGATATGGATATGAATATTTCGTGACCTGTACGGATGTGGCATCGCGTATGGTTATGTGTTTCTTTTGAAACACAAATCGGAAACTTTTAGAGTTTCGACACGAAATAGACAAATAAATCGGCTAAAGTATTAAACCGTCATGGTAAGACTGTAATGGAAAATACTTAAGCAATAAGTTTCTTGTATATATGAAAGAGTATAGTATTCTTTCAAATAAGGACTCCTCCCGGAATACGTCAGTTTGACGGTGTGTCCGAACGGATTAACCAAATTTTGTTAGACATAATAAGGTTAATCACGAGTCGCTCTGAGCTACCATTTCCTTCAACGGATAAGCTTTAAACAGTGCAAGAACTTATTTTGAATAAGGTTCCATAATAATATGTTTGACAGATATCATATTAGATATGAACGGGATAGAAACCGGGTTTCTCATTCTTGATAATTTGGGTATGCTAGGCATATGTTTGGATGATACCAAACTAAAACCCAAATAGATAAGTGCCAAATGTAGGTTCCTAGGGATACCATAAGTATTGTACTTATACACCTCACAAGAGAACAATTAGATTGTTACTCACCATACGGTTTTCCTGAGAGGAATAGCGATATGCAGTGGTAAGTGGGAGGATAGTATTACTCGATGGAAATCAGAGTAATACTATTCAAGGCACTGAATCTTAATGGAACATGAATAGTTCATCCAGGATGAGACTATTACCATTAATCTTCGAATACACAAGAACCGCGTAGGTCGGACAGAGTCAGAAAACAACCTGGGGTATGGGTTTCTGATCTAACCTCATAAAGATGTGAATCTTATTGAGGAATACCAACTGACTACGCATGAGGAAGTGATATAAGGTATCAACTCCCTAATTATGGCAAAGTGCCATATAATCCGAAATGGATTCCATGTATATCAACCAGTTTGGATACTAGTTGATGTACCACAAGGCATTGTGCCTAATGGTACTTAAAAGTCTTCTACGAAGACATACATGGATGGCAACATACCAGCGTATTAAGCTAGGCTTTTACGGAAAGGTATCATTATCACATTGTGTTGATTACGATTCAACCTTTACCTGTTGCCACGGTAAATCCATTTGGATAATGCAGGTTATTCGATCCATGATTGATTGAAGCAAGCATTAGGTTCTTGGAATTATCGTTTTGATATAATCATAATGGTGTATGATTTAATTCAAAACGAAAATAATTCTTGTGTATATAAGGAGGTTAGTGGGAGCGCACTAACAGTGGCTGTCCTTTAAAATAATGATAATACTGTTGGATAATATGACCCATAGCGTCACTATTTGTACAGATCATGGTGTTGTTGTACAATTAACTATGTGACAAGGAAATTGCACTCTCATCATTTGTGATTAGATCACCATAGATGTATAAATGAAGAGAGGTCCTATGATTAGTTCCTGGATTGAGATGATATGAGACAGTATCAATCCCCGAAGGATTAATCATTAAATATCCCTAGCCGAAGTATTATCGAGACTGGACATCGATAATACGGAATAGGCTAGTATTGCACTTGTGCGTTTGTGAGGGCACAACGGCATAGTTCTCATATATATAAGTATTGGATACTTATGCAAGTGCGATAGGAGGTCGTGTTTCACCGATGGTACGGGAAACAGCTTCGCTCTGGATAGACCCCTCGGAATCCCATTGGTATTATGACTATGTGTCTATGGGAGGCCGAAATCGAGGTAGGTGTGTATAGTCTTAACCTGAGACTTGCATCGCTAATACTTGCGATAATCGGTAGACTTTGGTCTTGGTGGTACAGGGCTTTAACCGGTTCTGTGTACACCGCTTCTGGGTTTATCAGAGAGTCGTAGTGTATTGGGTGTGATGTCGAGACGGAAGTGTCACTTCAGTCATATTGGAGTTGATGTCACGCAGGATATGGTACTAGTGCTCTTGAGTGTTGCGCAACCAATCGGGATATTGTGACCAGGTCATGTATATCCGATTATAGAGACTATGTTACCAGACATCCGATATGTGTTTCGGACGGGGCAGACACTTATCCAGCCCCAGCCCTAGCACGTGATTATCCGATACTGGGCCGATATACACAATACTACGGTATACTACGCTTGATACAGATCTATATATTCCTGTAAGAATATTTCTGGAGAATTGGGTAGGCATGGCGTTTTGCTAGAGGCTAACCTTGTCTTGTAAATCGATATAAACGTAGTACGAGGTACTTACGTGTTCGGATAGTCCGACGACCGTATTTACTGCCAACATATCCGAGATCTCATGGGTCGGTTCCCGAAGATTCACCGATGACGTATTACTCTCGCACTTTGATTAATCTGGGATTAATTAGAAGAGAGAGATAGAATTAATCTGGGATTAATTCGATGAGAGAGAAAATTAATCTGGGATTAATTGCGGAGATATTTTATCTGGGATAAAATATTAATTAAAGAGAGAGAACGATTAATTTGGAATTAATCGATAAAATTAATATATTCGATATATTAATCGAAATTGGATTTCGACGCGGAATTAAAATTAGATTTTAATTCGGGCGAACGAATTAATTTAGAATTAATTCGTTAGCGACGTGAATAGTGAATTCGCTAGGCGTAATCATTTAATTACGACGCGACGGAAAAATTCGTTAATTTGGAATTAGCGAACCCGAGCCCGAGTGTGATTGCGAGCGCGTTCGCATTTCGAATTCGAACGCGGCACGCAAGTCACATCAAGCGTCAAATCGCTAGTTGCATCGATTGTCAAATTACTTATCACTTTGAGTGATGTGATATGACATGTTGTCACTTTATTAAAGTGACATGATGTGAATATAGAAAGGTGATTGTTTGAAAGTTGATAGGACTTGTGTATATATTTTTATTCATTTACTTGGTAAATGGAATAAAGATATATGTATATAAAAATCATTTTCTCTCTCTCTTGGACCAATTATTGTTCACGGTTTCTTGGCAAATATTTGTACCATTCACGTGACTTCTTGGCTTTTGGGTTGTTCACGTTTTTGACCTAATTTTGAGACTAGATTCATGTGACACTCTCTCACTTCTTTTGGTCTTCACGGTTTTAGACAAAGGGAGCCAAAACGTTTTTCTCTCTCTCTTCCTCTCTTTTTCCCTCTGCATCTCACGGCTTCACTGCCGTTTTCTTCTTCATTTTTTTTCTGGTTTCACTGAAAAATCGAGATGCATGGAAGATGATTAGTGCTAGCACACTCTAGGAGTGATACAAAGGTGATAGGGAAGTGAGTTTGTGAGCATGGAAGCTTGAAGCTTTGAGCTTCAATGGAGGTCATCAATGGCCGATTCTTGGAGGTTCAAGGAGAAGCAAAATCGCACAGCCCACTGCAAGGAGAAGCCACTGCCGTGAGCTTGGAGGGGACAAAATCGCACCTTGTTCTTCAAACATCAAAAACCGAATTCAATGTGAGTTGATTCCGCCACCTCCTTTGATGTGTTCATATGTGGTTTTTTATGCTTTGTTTGTGATCCTTGGGACTTGATTGAACACTTTCAATGGTATCTTGAGCTTTTGATGCATGAAAACCGAATTAGGGTTCTTGAGCAAATTTGGGGCTTTTTGATTTTGGCTTGATTATGACAAATTGATTGTTCAAGAATGCTTATATATGATCTAATTTGAGATATATGTAATCAATTTGACAAAAAAAAATCATTGGATTGATTTTCCCCAATTTGCAAATTTTTGTCAAAACTTTAATTTGGGTAAACTCGATTAGGCATGATTTGGTTGAATTGTTTGATGCATTATGCTTGAATGAGGTTGAATTGAAGTTGTACATGATCAATTTCAAGAAAATGGATTAGATCAATTTTCCCCAATTCTTAGGTTGGATATGAAACTTG
>SKCR01034880.1:0-17585 GCA_019454045.1 Zanthoxylum bungeanum
CATCGCGTTATTGTATGTGTATCTTATGAAACACAAGTCAGAAAATTTTGATAAATTCAAAGAGTTTCGACACGAAGTGAGAAAACAGACCGGTAAAAGTATTAGAACATTGCGGTCAGACATGGTACTTTTGCTTTCCGTATGATGCCATTTGGATTATGTAATGTTCCTGCCAATTTCAGCGTTCCATGATGGCCATATTCTTAGACATGCTGGAGCAGAGTATGGAGGTTTTCATGGATGACTTCTCTGTGTTGGAGACTCTTTTGACCACTGCTTGCAAAATCTAGAACATGTATTACAAAGATGCGAAGATACCAACCTGGTACTCAACTGGGAGAAATGGCAATTCATGGTACATGAAGGCATTGTTCTTGGACACCGGATCTCACAAAAGGGAATCAAGGTAGACAAAGCTATTGGTGTTTGCTAAGGTCCCAAGATCATTAAACAAGCTTTGAAAATAAGTGTGAATACATTCAAAGGAGGTGCGAAAATACTCACAATGAATGGATTGGATGCATCGAAGAAGAAAACTCATTTTCTGCCTTCTCAAGCTCGACAGTGGGCAGTTTCTTCAGCTTCCATTTTCGGCCATAAGTGAGTCTCCAAGAAATCATCAAGCTCCAAGCTTACAAATCGATTCCAAGCTCACGAAATCACTGCCCTATCACCTTGGTATGCCTCCTAAAGTGTGCTAGCACTTTTATTTTGCAACAAAAACACCTCTTTTCTTCCTTATGTTTCACGGTGATAAACCAGAAAATGAAGAACAACAATCGGTCCAAGACCGAGAGAGAAGAATGAGTTTTTGGCTCCAAAAACCGTATGCAGGGGGAGTGAGAAATGAAGAAAATGTAATAGATTTATAATTTCCAAAATTAATAAACCATTTACCATTTTTCAATTTCAAAAAATTCAAGCATTAAATGCTTGCATCATCTCACATCAACTCACATAAAGTTGTCAACTTGTCACATCACTCAAAGTGACATGTGATTTTACGCTTGATGTGACTAATGATTTTACACTTGATTTGACTTGCGTGCCGTACTCAAAATCGAAATGCGAATGCGCTCGCAAACAATCTCGGGCTCGGGTTCGCTAATTAAACGATTACGCCTAACGAAATCACTATTCACATCGCTAACGAATAATTTTAAATTAACTCGTTCACCCGAATTAAAATCTAATTTTAATTCTGCGTCAAAATCCAATATCGTTTAATATATCAAATATATTATTTATCGATTAATTCCAAATTAATCGTTCTTTTCTCTTAATGATATTTTATCCCAGATAAAATATCTCCGCAATTAATCCCATATTAATTTTCTCTCTCATTAAATTAATCCCAGATTAATTAAAGTGCGAGTCATACGTCATCGGTGAATCTTCAGGTAGCGACCCATGAGATCCCCAGATATGTTGGTAGTAAATTCGGTCGTCGGACTATCTGAACACGTAAGTACCTAGTACTACGTTTGTACCGATTTACAAGACAAGGTTGGATTCTAGCAAAGCACCATGCCTACCCAATTCTCCAGAAACATGTTTACAGGAATAAGCGATCTATATCAGGCGTAGTATACGTGGTATTGTGTATTTCGATCCAGTATCGGATGATCACCTGCTAGGCCTGGGGCTGGAATTGTGTCTGCCCCGAACGAAGCACATGTCGGATGTCTGGTAACTAGTCTCTACATCGGATAACTATGACCTAGTCATATTATCTCGAGGACTGCAGTACTTAAGAGAACCAGTACCGTATCCTACGTGACCATCATCTCCATATGACTGGAGTGATACTTCCGTCTTAACATCACACACCCAAAACACTACGATTCTCAATATACCCAGCATTAGCATACACAGAACCGGAAGTTTTAAAGCCCTGGACGACCGCAACCAAAGTATATTGATTGTCGCAAGTATTAGCGTGCAAGTCTCAGGTTAAGACCAAATACACCTACCCTGATTCGGACTTCCATAGACACATAGTCATATTACCAATGGAATTCCGAGGGGGTCTATCCAGAGCGAAGCTGTTTCCCGTACCATCGGTAAAACACAACCTCCTATTACACTTGCAATGAGTATCCTCTACCCAAATATATGAGAACTATGCCGTTGTGGCTTCACAAACGTGCACAAGTGTAATACTAGTCTTTTACGTATTATCGATGTCCAATCTTGATAATACTCTGACTAGGGATATTTAATGATTTATCCTTCATAGATTGATACTGTCTCATATCATTCTAAGTCCAGGAACAAATCATAAGGACCTCCTATCATTTATATATCTTGGTGATCTAATCACAAATGATAGAGTGCAATCTCTTTTGTCACATAGTTAATTTGTACAACAAAACCATGATCTGTAAAAATAGTGACGCTATGGATCATAATTGTCCGACAATCTCCCACTTGGCCAATAGCCAGTCACTCGAGTGTCTACCACCCGAACTATGTACGGTTGTCTCAAACTGCTGAGAAAAGCTTTCGTCAGCGGATTTGCATGATTATCGTCTGATGCGATTTATTCGATCATCACATCGCCACGATGTATGATCCGAATGAATCAGATGATTATCGAAGTATGTATCTGGATCGGTGATGAGACCGTTAATTCTTTAGCATGTCCTGTAGCCTAGCATAGCTGCTAAAAGAACTATATCTAATCTAATTAGATTATTATCGACCCAGAAGGCTTCTATTGCTGCCTCAGCTGCAGCAATGACCCGTATTTGTTGTTTATTCGATAACAGTATCTTGTTTGGAAGATTTCCAGCTCACTGTACCGTTATTCAAACTGTATAGTACCGTTTTTATCGGTTAGGAAACTTGTAGCAGTGATCCCAATCACTTCAAGTTATCCTTCTCCATAGTTTAAGACAGCCTTCTTAGTTCTCTATGATACTAACTATGTCTTAATTTCAATCCAGTGACTATCACTTGGATTGGCCTGTTTGTGACTTCATATGCTCAAAGCGTATGAGACACCAGGTCGCGTACATTTTTCAATGTACGATTTCTCAGAGAGTTTCATGAAAGCCAAGGTTTCACCGATAATAATTATTGGAATATCATTTCCTAGAAATGATATATTATCATTATTTATATAGGACCACCACTGTCAGTGTGCTCCATTAACCTTCTTATATACACAATAATCATTTCATTTTGAATTAAATCATAAACCATTATGATTACATCAAAACGATAATTCATAGAACCAAATGCTTGCTTCAATCCAAACATGGATCGAATAACCTGCAAACCGTATTTACTTGTTTTTGGTACGACGAAACCGACAGGATGTTGTAAACATTCTCCAAAAGGTTTCCCTTTCAGGAAAGTGATTCTGCCATTAAGCTAACATATTTCATAAATGAAACATGCAGCTTTAGCAAGCATTATCCAATGGATTTACCGTGGCAACAAGTAAAAGGTTGAATCGTAATCAACACAATGTTGATAGCGATACCTTTTCGCTAAAAGCCTAGCTTTATACGTTGGTATGTTGCCATCCATGTATGTCTTCCTTGAAAACTTATATAGTACCATTAGGCACAATGCCTTGTGGTACATCAACCATCAACTAGTATCCAAACATAGTTGATATACATGGAATCCAATTCGGACTCATGACACTTTGTCATAATTAGGGAGTCGATACCTTGTATCAGTTCCTCATACGTAGTCAGTTGGTTTACCTCAAAAGATAGACATCTTTATGAGGTGAGATCAGAAACCCATACCTCAGGTTGTTTTATGACACTCTCCGACCTACGTGGTTCTTGTGTATTCGAACATTAATGGTTTAGTTTCATCCTTGATGAATGTATATTATATTCCATTAGGAATTGGTGCCTTGAATAGTATTACTATGATTTTCATCTAGTTTTACTATCCTCCCACTTACCACCGCATATCGGTATTCCTCTTAGGAAAACCACTTGGCGAGCAACAATCTAATTGTTCTCTAGTGAGTTGTATAGTACTATACTTATGGTATCCCTAGAATAACCTACAATTGGCACTTATCCAATTTGGGTTTTAGTTTGGTATCATCCAAACATATGCCTAGCATACCTAAATATTCAGGAATGAGAAACCCGGTTTCTTTCCCGTTCATATTAATATGAAATCTGTCAAATAGATTATTATGAAACCTTATTCTAAATAAGTTCTGCACTGTTAATGCTTATTCGTTGAAGGAAATGGTAGCTCAGAGCGACTCATGATTAACCTTATCATGTCCAACAAAATTCAGTTTATCCTGTTCGGACACATCGTCAATTGACATGTTCCGGGAGGAGTCCTCATTTGAAAGAATACTTTACTCTTTCAAGTATATAAGAAACTTATTACTTAAGTATTTTTCCATTACGGTCTTACCGTGACGGTCTAATACTTTAGCCGATCTGTTTGTCTATTTCGTGTCGAAACTTTAAAAGTTTCCGATTTGTGTTCTTCAAAAGAAACACATAACCATAACGCGATGCCACATCCGTATAGGTAACGAAATATTCATATCCACCTTTTGCCTAGCTAGATATGGGCCCACTTGCTTCACTATGAAATAGGGCTAACAGATCGTTGGCTATTACACTTTTACCAAGTGAAGGTGTTTTAGGCACATTGCCCAATAAACTAGATTCGTAGACTTTATTTTATTAGAATCAAATCAGTCCTAGCACCACTCTTCAAAAGTTTGGATATATGACTCTTGTTTAATTGTGTCCCAGACAATAATGCCACAATATGTTTCCACTGATCAAATCAGTTTGAGCTATTTGTTTGTCATGTTATATTTTTAATATATTTTATATTCAAAATATAAATGTTGTTATTTACATCTAATGTGTTTATCTCAATATCATCTTTATATAATAAAACACTTTAGTGTTCTAGAATATAAAGGTTCACCCGCAGCGGGTTAAACACTAATATATAGATAATATTTCTAGTCAAACTAGTTACATTATAACAGTTTCCTAATTTAAGTACACACCCGAAGGTACTTCCTAAACTTAGGTATCCACGGTTGAAACAGCGACTTTCGTCCCGTTTCCAATTCGCAGATTAATCTCAATTGAAGTCAGTATCCTGTTCAAAACAGATTCTGAACATCAATACATATATTTTATGTACCACACTAAGTATTTAAAATCCAATTTCAATACTAGCAATGAACATAATAATGACAAACATATTTGAAGTCAGAGCCTTGCTCGTCTTCAATTCCTTCATGTCTGCTTTGTCCAAATGGCAGTCACGCTTCCGCGATCTCGTTTGCCACATTTAGGTAGACATTTTGGGATATGTCATTTATCTTTCTAAAAGATTATAATGATTTTGCCTTTTGACCTTTTTCAACATTCCAGAAGCCTTTGGCCAAGCCTGGGCCTTCTAGAATATCGAAGTAAAGTGCACCTTGCACCACTTGCCTTATTGCAAAGTTTGACTTTGTCTCCTTAAGAATAGTCATTAACCCTCCAAGAGTTTACTATTGCAATTTAGTACTTCTAAAATCTAAGTTAATAGATTTATGAAGATCCTTCAATTTCATTATCATACTTTAAGGATTTAATCCTTAGTTCTGATTCAGAAATTATGGAGTCTACTGCGACAAACTTGATGGATTAACCACTAAAGTTGTCATCACATAAATCTTCCAAAGATTGTGCTTAACTATTCGCTTAACTCCGGGCTTAGGAATAATATATTATTTTATCAAATAAAATAACTTATTTAGTTTTCAGGACTATCCTGAAATTATTCCCAATTTGAAAAATTAAACTATTTAAATACATTTTCCCTAGGATTATGTTTTAAATGTCAATCTTTCATTTTTATCTTGATTCTAGCAGTCCAACTATTTAATCAATGATTTCGATACTATTTAAATATAATGATTATATAGTGCAACTATATTAATCAACTATAATTAATAAAATCAATACATTGATTATTATAATCCAATTATATAATCAAATATAAATGAATAGTTTGAATATAGTCCAACTATTTATTAAAACAACAATTTAAATATTAGTCCAACTAACATTTAATTTATTTGACGAATGATATTTGTTTTGAGCGCGTATGGCAAGTATTTAAACGAGTATTGCAAATTCAATTCTTGCCTCCCACTATTTTTTGGCGAGCCTCTAACCCTCTGTCGAGTACTCGAGAAACCGTGTTTCCTAGCGGGCTAGGATCCCGTTAAATATCACACAATCTTGACTTTGGCCAAAAAATTGTATGATAATTAACTAGGTAGATCTGTAAGATCAATTGGATCCAATCCAATTCCTAGATCCAGTAGGGGGACATCCAAGTCCGAAACATATATCTCATATATGCCAATACATCCAATGTATTGCCTAACCTTTTTCCTCTGAATCAACTAAGCATTGGCTTTGGCACAACAAACTTAGTGATCCCAGTTAAGCGCGACCCATTGACCATGGAAAGCTTCGTAATCAATGTCGATGGACAAGAAGTGGTATTGACTTTGGCCAACAAACCACAACTTGGACAGGACACCAATATGGAACAAAGCTCTCTTGTTTCAAACACATCCTCAACGGATAAAGGCATTGACTTTGGCCAACAAGCCAATGCCAGTCTCGGATCTTGAGTGAGAATCACTCAATGGAAGGAAAAACGCTTAATATTGAGCGACGATTTTTCGTTTGCAAATTGGCAACCAATTTATTATCTTTGTTAAGGTCTCATCATCATACACCCTAAAACATTCATTCTAAACACATAATAAAGCGCGTATAAATAAAATCATAATGATATGCGGATGGATACTTTACATTGATCCTAGATCAAATCTCTATTTTCTATCTCCCGCTAACACATGTATCAATTCTACCCGTTACACTACACTTCTAAAGAAACCTCATTTACATTGAGGGGAATATGTGAGAAGAGAATACAATGAATAAGGAGGTGATAAGGCTGGACACGCAGGTCCAATTAATAAATCAAATTTATTACAATTTCTAAAATTGCCCCACCCATCTAATATCCATCTGATATACATTATACATGCATCATAACCATGTATTCACACAAGCATGTTATCAATCAATCTAATCAAATTAATTAATCTGATAATTAGTGATCATCCAATGTTCAAACAACGATTTGATTTTGCTCGAGTCAAACTCGTTTTACGAATAAGTACTCAAAGTACGAATTCTCGAATTAAATTAAATTACATAATTAAATTAAATTCAATTTGTATTTAATACTAATTCGCTATTTAATTCCAAATTAAATACTACACTTTATTGACGAACTTTTTACGATTTAAATTCCAAATTTAATCGTTACGGGTCTCAAAGCCCAATTAATATCCAATATTAATTTAATTAAAGTCCAATGGGCTTTTAATTAATTTCTTTAAGGCGTGGACTTTTGGTCAACTCGGGTCAAACTGATAACCAAAGCCCAATCCGGGAATTACCCCATAAGCCTAGAAATCAATTTTAGCCTATTAGGCCCAATTAAACTTTAAAGGTCCATTGTCGAATGTGGGCTTTATGGAAGCGGTTTTGGGCCCATTAGATCCAATCAATTTTTCCTCAACCCAACTTTGTACAACAAAGCCCAATAAGCCCAATAACAACTTTAAAAGTCCAATTTCCAAAATTAGGCCCAATATAATTAAATTCCAAATTCCAAATTCCAAATTCCCAATTTAATTACCAAAGTGTATATCATTATTAATTACCCAAATCAATATTTCCAAAACACCAAATTTGTACAATTAATCATGCTAATCAACAACAAAACATGTCCAACACATTTCATCAAAAATCAAACCCAATTTTACATGCTAAGTGTCTCGGCCAAAGGGGATTTTTATGCCCAAATAAAATTCAATCCAATTAAATTCAATTCAACATTAAATCAATATCCCCTAATGATTTCCAACACATCCAATGATCAAAATCAAAAAACCAAGACAATTTAGGGTTCCAACCATTCGGCCATCACAAGCAATTTGGGGAAAAATTGTTCCAAACCATTTTCTTGAAATTGATCCAATCAAACTTCAATTAAAACACATTTAAGCATACTTATTCATCCAATTTCATTAAATCATGCCCAAATTCGTTTTACCCAAATTTTAACCCTAAAAAATTTTCATGCTCAACATTACTCAAGATACCATTGTTGGTGTTTGCTAAGGTCCCAAGATCATTAAACAAGCATTGAAAATAAATGTGAATACATTCAAAGGAGGTGCGGAATACTCACAATGAATGGATTGGATGCATCAAAGAAGAAAACTCATTTTCTGCCTTCTCCAAGCTCGGCAGTGGGCTATTTCTTCAGCTTCCATTTTCGGCCATGGGTGAGTCTCCAAGAAATCTTCAAGCTCCAAGCTTACAAAATGGATTCCAAGCTCACGAAATCACTGCCCTATCACCTTGGTATGCCTCCTAGAGTGTGCTAGCACTTTGATTTTGCAACAAAATCATCTATTTTTTCCTGTGTTTCACGGTGATGAACCAGAAAATGAAGAACAAGAATCGGTCCAAGACCGAGAGAGAAGAAGGAGTTTTTGGCTCCAAAAACCATATGCAGGGGGAGAGAGAAATGAAAAAAATGTAATAAATTATAATTTACAAAATTAATAAACCATTTACCATTTTTCAATTTCAAAAAATTCAAGCATTAAAGGCTTGCATCATCTCACATCAACTCACATCAAGTTGTCAACTTGTCACATCACTCAAAGTGACATGTGATTTGACGCTTGATGTGACTAATGATTTGACGCTTGATTTGACTTGCATGCCGCACTCGAATTCGAAATGCGAATGCGCTCACAAACAATCCCGGGCTCGGGTTCGCTAATTCCAAATTAACAAATTTTCCGTTGCGACGCAATTAAACGATTACGCCTAACGAAATCACTATTCACATCACTAACGAATTAATTCTAAATTAACTCGTTCGCCCGAATTAAAATCTAATTTTAATTCCGCATCGAAATCCAATATCGTTTAATATATCAAATATATTATTTTATCGATTAATTCCAAATTAATCGTTCTCTCTCTTAATTGATATTTTATCCCAGATAAAATATCTCCGCAATTAATCCCAGATTAATTTTCTCTCTCATTAAATTAATCCCAGATTAATTAAAGTGTGAGTCATACGTCATCGGTGAATCTTCGGGAAGCGACCCATGAGATCCCAGATATGTTGGCTATAAATTCGGTCGTCGGACTATCCAAACACGTATATACCTAGTACTACGTTTGTATCGATTTACAAGACAAGGTTGGCTTCTAGCAAAGCACCATGCCTACCAAATTCTCCAGAAACATGCTTACATGAATAAGCAATCTATATCAGGCGTAGTATACGTGGAATTGCGTATTTCGATCCAGTATCGGATGATCACGTGCTAGGCCTGGACTGGAATTGTGTTTGCCCCGTACGAAGCACTTGTCGGATGTCTGGTAACTAGTCTCTATATCGGATAACTATGACCTAGTCATATTATCCCGATGACTCCAGTACTTAAGAGAACCAGTACTGTATCCTACGTGACCATCATCTCCATATGACTGGAGTGATACTTCCTTCTTAACATCATACCCAACACACAACGATTCTCAATATACCCAGCATTAGCGTACATAGAACTGGTTAAAGCCCTGGACGACCGCAACCAAAGTATATTGATTTTCGCAGTTATTAGCGGTGCAAGTCTCACGTTAAGACCAAATACACCTACCCTGATTTCGGACTTCCATAGACACATAGTCATACTACCAATGGAATTCCGAGGCGGTCTATCCAGAGCGAAGCTGTTTCCCGTACCATCGGTAAAACACAACCTCCTATTACATATGCCTGAGTATCCTCTACCCAAATATATGAGAACTATGTCATTGTGCCCTCACAAACATTCACAATGTAATACTAGTCTTTTACGTATTTATCAATGTCCAATCTCGATAATACTCTGACTAGGGATATTTAATGATTTATCCTTCGTGGACTGATACTGTCTCATATCATTCTAAGTCCAGGAACAAATCATAAGGACCTCATATCATTTATATATCTTGGTGATCTAATCACAAATGATAAGAGTGCAATCTCCTTTGTCACATAGTTAATTTGTTCAACAACACCATGATCTGTATAAATATTGATGCTATGGGTCATAATTGACCAACAAAAGAAAATATTGAAACAATTGAAAAACTACCTCCACCGACCACAGTCAAAGGGATTCAGTGTTTTCTTGGACATGCATGTTTTTACAGGAGATTTTTCAAAGACTTTTCCAAGATTGCTAAACCTCTTTGCAATCTTCTGGAGAAGGATGTGCCTTTCAACTTCACCAAAGAATTCCAGGAAGTTTTTGAGATCATAAAACAAAAGCTGATTTCTGCCCCCATCATTGTAGCACCAGACTGGACTCTTCCATCTGAAGTAATGTGTCATACTAGTGATTTTGCTGTAGGTGCAATTTTGCAATACTAATTGTTGTTATTTAGGAATGGTGTCTGATAATCGCGAAGATAAAATTAAATTCATTAAGGATGGCTTGAGTAAGGAGTCTGTAGATAATATATCTTCAACTCCTGAGACGCATCCCATTGGATATGTTCATATAGCCATTCGCAAATTACATACACAATTCCAAAAAGAAAGACAACAGTTAAGTCTCGGGAATCTGACTCAAAAAGACCCTGTTTGCCAATTTATAAGAAAATTAGATGTGAAGCTTGTTCCTGACGCATAGACGTCAATCAAGCCGCTACATTTCTTGTACATAATATATCTCTTTGTCTTTTCCTAATAATTGTAATTTGTTTTGTTGTTTTCTTTTATTTTCTCCGACAGGATCCATGGCTTTTTTACTATCACGATTTATTTTACTGTTAACTAATAATTGTGATTTGGCAGGTACTAGTGCTATTATTTTACTCACCCTTTTTCAGGTGTTATAAATTCAACTCATCATTGCACTTTTGAAGACATCCAGAGTAAAACATGGAAGCCACTTCAAGAAGACGAGTTGAAAACATATGTGTGTTTTGCGGTACTAGTGTTGGTGTTAAGCCACAATACGTAGAAGCAGCACATGAATTGGGTCGAGTCTTAGCTGCAAGGAATATGCACTTAGTATATGGCAGAGGTAATATTGGACTTATGGGATCGTTTCAAAGGCTGTACAGGAAGGAGGCAGTCAAGTCTTGGGAATCATCCCAAAACCCTTGGCGGAGGCAAATCTTATTGGACCATCAAACGGAGAAGAACTAATTATGCCAGGTATGTCTGAACGACTGGTAGAAATGATTAACTGTGCTGATGCTTTTATTGCTTTGCCAGGTGGTTTTGGTACATTGGAGGAAAGTTTTACAGAGTTATCTTGGGCGAACCTGAACATACACCAGAAACAGCTTGGACTGTACAATGTTGAAGGATTTTATGATTTTCTTTGTGTTTTTCTTGATGATGCTCGGAGAAATGGGTTCGTGACAAAACCTATAAAAGAACTCATATTTACTGCCAGAATTGCTCCGGATCTAATTGACCAAATCTTAGGCTATGAACCACAAATTGACCCTATCATTTCAAAAATAAATTGGTCCGAGGCCGATCGTGGTAAAAGGCATCAGATTAATTTGGATCTTAATCTTTAACTTTTCGTGTAGAATTTCAGCTAACCAGGTATTATCTTCTAAACTCTTCTTCTACTGTTTAAGACATTGGGGACAATGTCTCATTTAGGTTTGGGGGAGGGAATTACTTGATCAGTATCTTGTTTTTAGTGGTTTGTTGCTTTTATTTTTAGTCCAAAATTTATCGAAAAATACAAAAAAATTGAAAATGTTCAAAAATTAAAAAAATATTTTGCGTTTTTGTGTTCTTATTTTGACTAAAAATGTGAAATTGGTAAGAGATAGCTGAGTAAGGAGTTTCCACTCCTGAGACGTGTCTAAAACCTATTTCAGAACAAGTTAATTTTTGTTTATTTCCTTTTGAATTATTTAATTTGTGAATTCTCTATAATACTGACTAAAATGGATATTCATAAGCTCAGTTGGCAGGTATTATCAACATGCATGGTAACATAAGGACATGAGCTATAATTGAAAAGTTTGAAATATTCAGTGCTCTAGTTTAATTGGAGGAAGCATCTCAAAAAGTGATGGAGAAAAAAAAACGTCTAAGATCCGAGTTATTAAGTCTGTAAGGGTGTTTTAACACCTAGTGCCCTAAATCAAACTGGTTTGGGAGTCACTGGCCCAAAGCTCGCTACATGGATCAAAGATGCTGCAAAAATTTATATATCTAAAGTCTGGGTAATTAAGTCCGTAGGGGTGTCTTAACACCTGGTGCCATAAAGTGAACTATTTTGGGAGCCACCGTCCCAACACTCGTTACATAAACGGAAGGTATTGTATATAAATAAATAAAAAATCAAAGAAAAAAAATTAAATAAAAATTTATACCATTACTAAAAAAAGTGTGAATTCTGATAAAACTTTAGGATAAAAATATTACTCTCTTATCAACTGCACTTGTGACTGTTGTGGGCAAAAATGAGTTGTTTAATATTATGTTGGTTGTGTATATGGAGAATGGTAAATATAATCGGAGAATTTACTTATTCAGTAATTTAGAAATAAAGAAAACAACTAGCAACTTGAAGTAGAAGTTTCACCTGATTAGTCACTAACTTCTTTATTCTCTTTTCTCTTGTCTTTTTGCTTTTGTGTGCATTAGTTTCACTACCTTTTTACTTTTGTAAAATATTTGTGGGTATCATTGCTGTAAACCCTCACGAGACTACAACTCGTCCACTAGGGATACCTAGGGGTTTAAAGGCTTGTTGCGTATGCTAAATACAAACCTGATCCCTACGAAAGTGGTTTAGTTAAATTTTATTTTAAATATGTTTATTATTTTATTTTGTGTTTTGCTAGAGGACTAGCAAAATGTTAGGTTTGGGGGTGTGATTAGTGATAATTATATCAATATTTCCCACTCATTTAACCTAATATTCTGTATAGTTTCTTGAGCTTTGTGAATATTTTGATGTGTTTTATGTTATTTTGTAGATAAATAAAGTTTTAGGACATTCTGGAGGTGATTTGGGGCAAAAACAGTGAAAATTGGACAAAAATGCATTTTGGTAATTTTCAGCGTCGCGACGCCTAACATGCACCTCACCGTGCTAATGTCCGCCGGGTCCACGTGTCATAATATGAGAAGTTTGACTTTGCTAACGTGCGTCTTGCCACATGTCACCATCACAGCCGATCTGCTAACGTGCGTCGTGCCACATGTCATCATCCTACGGTGCCGACAATCATCATCGCCACGTGTCAGCCACGTCATCGTCCACATCACCAGTTGACCGAGTCAAAATACCACATCACCACCACGTCATCATCAGCCAATCACGAGGTGCCAAGTGTCGCAATCCTACGGTGCCGACAATCCCTTTCGACACGTCAGCACCATGTCATCGCCATGTCAGCATAATCATTGAGTTTCCAGCGGTCGTGCCACATGTCACCTTATCTACTTATCTGAAATGCCACGTGTCAAGCTCTCCGCAAGCCACACCGTTAATCACGGGCATCGCGACGCCAAAGGCTTTGGCGTCGCGACGTTGGAGGCCTATCGACGCCTATAAATTCAGCTCAGTTTTTTTATTTCAGATGTACATTCCTCTCTGATGTAAATATGGAGTTTTCTTTCTAGTTTCTTTTAAATTTCAGTTTCGTAATTAATTTTAATTACGTTATGTAATAATAGTAATTTACTTTCTTACTTTTACAGTTTTTACTATTCAATATGAGGAGGTAACTTCCCCATGCTAGGGTGAAAAGTAATTCTTTTACTATTGCTATTTCGATTAATCTCCCTTAAATATAATATATTCACTATTTAAAATTTGACTTAATAAGGATACCGCTATATTTTCGGTTGGTAATTCATTTTAAACTGGTTTAAACCTAACTAAGCAAGGATACTGCCAGATTGGTCGGTTGGTAATTAAATTTTCTTACCACCTATATGGCAGGTTTATTTTGGTTCCGCCTTTATGGCTGGTTGGACTTAATTTGACTTAATCAGGTTACCGCCTATATGGCTAGTTGGTAAAATAATCACAAGTTAATATATTATATTAAAGGATATATCTAAATTAGTAGTAGTAAAAGTTGATCCTTTTACCTTAGCATTTTATTTTATTGTAATTTACTTTTCAGCTTTTACTTTACCGTAATTACTTTTCAGCAAATTCACTTTATGTCTTTTACTTTTATGTTTTTACTAGCCCTAGTTATGTGTTGTAACTAAGTTAGTTTTCTGGGGTTGTGATGAATTCTAATATCATCGGTTTATAAGGGGTTATTTTATAGTTTAGGTAATTTAAAGGTTTACATATTAAGTCTTAAGCTTAATGCATCTTGTTAATTGGCCACTAATAAGATTGATCTTGTAAATCTAAAATAATCTTGACAAAGGAATTTTAGGTTTCAGCCTTAGACTTAATAGCCCACGATCTTCCTTGAGGATAGATAACCCTTTAATAGATTTCCTTACAGGATAGACATATACCTGTCGGGCGGGGGTAGCCATAATTGGAACTTAACTTAATGAATCCAGATAATTTGGTTGACATAGATATATGGTTCAATTGGGTTAAACTGGGTATTTGCGTCTGACCATCGACAGAGGCGTTCGTATAATTTCGTGTTCCAGGTTAGTAAACCGATTTATTACACAAACATGAAATAACCACCTCATCATTTAAAAGATATTAGAAAGATTCACAACCCTAGATTGTTTCCTAATATTGAATTTTCTTAAACCTACTTTCATGCAATTTTATTTACTTGTTTTTAAATTCAAAATCATCACCATTTCAAATCAATCAATCAATCAACCTGTTAGATACTAGTAATCATTTGACCTCATAAAATTAATATATTAGGTATTAAGTCCTCGTGGGATCGATACTTTTTATACTACTTGAACGATACGTATGCTTGCGTTATACGCGCGTGATTACGCACCGGTCATATAGACCCAAATGGCTTAAATCGTATTGGTAGGACTAGGCTTTACCAGACTGACCAATACCAATTTGTCCCTAAATTGTACTATTGACAATTATTTGACTATTCTGAGTCATAAGACGCAGTGACCCTTAGGCGTGGTCTTATAACTTAGTGGCAAAGATTGGGTGTCCACAAGGACTAGCATAAGCTATGGCATATTTGATTGCCCAACCCAATGATCAATGAATTATGATTTATATCATAAATTGGTTGGGAACCTACCTAATTATCGTATTTTATACAACTGGCCCTAGTCGAAGATATGAAATGATGATAATGGGATCCTTGCCCACAAGAAATCCATCATATTGAGGTTGATGCGATTTGCTTAAAATTTTAAAATAATTGAGAGAGAGCAACTTCATAATATTAAAAGCCAATGTTATTATGAAACATTAATGAAAACATATTCCTAATTTTAACCTTCTCTCTTAACATGTGGGTTAAAATATTTCACAAACAATCAAATGGCAAATAAAGTATCACTTTGTTCCATCCTTGATGAGCATAAGCTCAAAGGAGACAGCTACAATGACTGGTTTAGAAACCTTAAAATGGTCTTACGACAAGAAAATATTTTCTATGTTCTTGAAAGACCATTTCCCCCTGAACCCGCTGAATATGCTGACCAAAATACATTTGATACTTGGAAGAAACACGTCGATGATGCTGAGAAAGCAGTTTGTATAATGCTTGGCTCTATATCGGATGAACTTTAGAAATCTCACGAAGATATGGATGCTCAAACCATCATCTTTCACTTGAAGGAGTTGTATACAACTTCCGTTCATACCGTGAGATTCCAAGTGTCATGTGCCTTATTCCAAACAAGGTATAAGGAATGATCTGTCAGTGGACATGTGCTTAAGATGATTGGCCACATTGAAAAATTGGCCAACCTCGGGTTCATCATGGATCATGAGATAGGTCACGATCTAATTCTTCAGTCCTTACCAAAAGACTTCTCTAACTTTATTATGTAGTTTCATTTGTCTGATAAAGAAGCTACTTTAGCAGAATTACATAATCTGATAAAGCAAGCAGAAAATGACTTAAAACCGGAGCTTAAAACCTCCATCATGCTTACGGGTACGGACCTGAAGCCACGAGGCCCAAAGAAAAATAAGGGCAAGGCCAAAGCTCTAGATCACCTAAAGCCCAATGGTAAGGTGGAGAAGAAAAATGGAAAGGGGAAATGTTTCTTTTATGGAAATAAGGGTCATTGGAAGACTACAGATCCTTGAAAGGCAAGGAAGCTAGGGAAGCACAAGAGGCCAAGAAGCCAATTGCTTCAGGTATGTTGTATATGATTGAACTATATTCTAAAAACTCTAAACCTTCTACTTGGTTGCTTGACACCGGTTATGGGAATCACTTGTGTAACAATGTTCAGGGCCTGAGAAACAGTAGGAGACTCCGTCATGGGGAGGTTGACTTACGCATATGTAATGGAGCAAAACTATATGCATTGTGCTTGGGGACTTATTCATTAGTTTTGCCGAATGGTTTATTTTTAGACTTAGAAGATTGTGTTTGTGTACATTCTCTAGTTAAAAACATCATTTCAATTTATTCTTTATGTAATAAAGGCTTTTCATGCCAAATAAGTTGTAATGAATGTTCTATTTATTTCAATGAAATAAAGTTTGGACGTGGTATTTTGAATAATGGTATCTATGTCTTACAAACTAACAAATGATGTTCAACCTCTAATATATACAAAGTTAACTCGAATAATCTCAATAAATCACTTCTATGGCACAGCCGCTTAGGTCATATCAATGAAACAAGATTAACTAAACTACATAAGGATGGGTATTTCAGACCCTTCAAATATGAACCGTATGGAACTTGTGAGTCTTGTTTACTTGGTAAAATGACCAAATTGCCCTTCAAATGTAAATGACAGCATGCATCGGAGACATTTGAACTCATACACTCTGATTTATACGGACCAATGTCAGTCACCGCTAGAGGTGGATTCTTCTACTTCATTATCTTTATCGATGATCACTGGCGATATGGGTATGTGTACCTTATACGGTACAAATATGAAGCCTTTGAGAAATTCAAAGACTTCAAAGCTGAAGTAGAAAACTAGCTTAATAAAAGTATTAAGTCACTAAGGTCTGACTGAGGTGGTGAATACTTAAGCGGTGAATTTCAATATTACTTGAGAGAAAATGGCATTGTTTCCCAGTGGACTCCTTCGGGAACTCCACAGCATAATGGGGTCTCCGAAAGGAGAAATCAGACATTATTAGATATGGTCCGATCAATGATGACAGACACAGATCTACCTATTTCATTTTGGGGTCTTGCTTTAGAAACTGCAACACTACTACTAAACCAAGTTCCTTCCAAGACTGTTAGTCAAACACCATATTAGTTATGGTCTGGGAAACGTCATAGTCTTATTTATCTAAGAGTTTGGGGATGTGA
>SKCR01034881.1:0-17644 GCA_019454045.1 Zanthoxylum bungeanum
TCACAGCTTCTAGATTTGAAATAACAACCTTAATTTCATGAAAATTAACGCACACAAATTAACCCATTAAAAAGCAACAGAAAATAAAAACTGACATCTCATGGAGCAAGAGATCATATATACTTCTAATTAAGCCGCAGGCAGCATTTTAATTAATAATTAATGAGGAGATGATCTTCCAATACAGTGTAATAATATATTTAAGGCAAAGAAAAAGAGAAATAAAATATGGGATCCTTGACATAACACATAAATGGATCATACCGAGGACATTAATTGAGCCAATGCTGCCAGAAAAGATATATTGATTTCAAAAGGCCGATATTGGTGAAGATTGATTAATTGCACCTAATGATACCCAAGCCTAAGCTCCAAATCTACAGTCTCCTTTGTATCTTTTAACCCCATCTCCAAGTCCAAGCTAATAGCTAATTCCTCTTTCCTTTTCAGAAACTCAATGTCACTTTTTTGTCCATAGTGACCCTTCAATTTCCCAGCACCAAATGCAGCTCTAGTGTTCTTCTTCAACTTCAAGGCATTGATCTGTTGAGGACAGTCAAGTAATCTTTTCTTTTCTTCTTTTGTAAAAACTGATGAGGATGGTGATGAAGACAAAGAGTTGATCCCGATACTTGGAGAAACCAAAGAAGAAGCAAAACTAGGGTTAGGGTTAGGGTTTCTATAATCAAGAAGAGGCCTAGCTGGTGGAGGTAACATTCTGAGCCTGGCTCTGTCTCTTCTATGAACATTCATATGACCCCCAAGAGCTTGAGCAGACCTAAACTCTCTCTTGCAAAAGCTACAATTATAGTTTTTTGGAGGCCATACAATTAGCCCACATGAATCAGAATCACCATAATGAGCTTCAGAGTCTTTAACTCTTTTGTTGCTGCCCATCATCAGATTTGCTTTGTCCCTCTCCATGCTACAATTTCTTGTTCTTAATTGTTCAGTATACTACAAGAGAAATTAAAGAAAAGAAGTAATGGTGAACAAGAATATTGCTTCATAGAGAAGAAGATGAAGCCTTTAAAGTTAAAGCTAGAAACTGAAAATGTAAAACACTTACCCGCAAATTTTTTCTGCTACTAGCTAGCTATTTCTGGATATTGCTTCATGTAATGTACAAGCTAGTTTTAGATTTTGGCAGTGATATATATTATATATGTTCCTTTATTATATATGCTCACAATCTGGTGGAAATCTTGCAGATTTTCTTTTACATCAATAAATGTTTCACATATATAACATACACACACATATATAAACTTTTTGAAATGGAAACAGTTTTTTCCTTTTTCTTCTTTTTTGATAAAGTATAAATAATGCACTGAACTAAGAGGGTGCAGTTGCTGGTACCAAAGACAGTAACTTCTTCTCTTATTACCTACATGAAAGTATTTGGACATCCATTTTGACATGTACATTTATTTTTTGGCTATCCATTTTGACAATTTTTTGTTCTTTCACATTTTCGACGTGTCATCTTCTTATATACTTGTGGAAAAATTCTACGATGCAATAATAATATCGTCATTTATACCAAATTTTTTATTATATAATAGTGGTATCACGCCACCTATACAACAACCCAATAATACATTGACATATGAGATAAATAGTAAAAAAAACAACTAAATAAATGATAAATTTATTTAACATAACTCATATATGTTATATTATTATTGGATTGTACCACGTCACTCATGTAATGATGATATCAAAGAATTACTCCACTTACTCCCATAATATCTTATCATGCGTTCTAAATTATTAAGAAACTACAAAATAAATGGTAGTTATTTTAATACAATTACTAATGTTATCATGTCACTCATATTTTTGTATTAAAGAATTAATCCTAGGTGTGAAGTGTGACTGTGGGATATTGATCGTTTCTCTTTTATAGTTGTTTTCATAAGGAGATATGATACTTTCTTTTACCTTCTGATATTTTAATTATCTTCAAACTAATATGTAATCTACTGAAAATATTAATCCACCCCACCGTCATTTTTTTTTTTGAAATCGTCGGAAACTCCACCGCCAAATCATCACTTTCAGGCTTAAGCGGAGCAGGAAAAATCACCGATTGTCCCAAATTTTTACAAGAAACGCACTCCCTAAATTCGAACTCAATACCTCAAGATAAGATCTTGAGTCATACACCACCAAGCCACACCCTTTGAGACCCCACCACCATTCGTTATTGAGAAAATAAAAAAATTTGATGATATTAGCAACCACCATGTACATGAACCTTTTCAAACGATAAATACAGGTGAGTTGATGTTTTCAATAAAATTAGATCGTATGAGTTGAAAATACATCTAAATTCTAAAGATATAATATAATTAATCCTAATTTATTTTTTAATATTAATTTTATAATAAGAAATATGTTGGAATATATCTTGATGAACACTGTTAAGAATATTCTCAGAACGGAAACTATAATTACATTCTTATTATCAATCTATATTCTAGGTAACTGACGATTTATATTATTTGTATACATATTTAGAATTTATTTACTATTTTAGTTTTCTTGTATTGCTTATATAAAGGCTGTTATATTGTAAATATATTCAGATTGAAATATAAAGAATATTTACCTCAATCTCTAACAAACACAATAATAAGTGCAGCAAAAAAATTGGATTCTGAAATCGGAAGAATCTGCTTCAAATAAGTTTAAAGAAAATATTTACACCACATACAATCTAAACTCATTCCATAAAGATGAATAAGAGAAATGAGAACCACCAAATGGAATAGTAATACGAGTTAAGTTTGATCAGAGTTGAGAGTTGCTCAAATTCTGTGAAATGGAGGGCTCAGATGGATAGCTGCATGCATGTTCATTGAAAATACACTTGGATTTATATGCAGGAATTCGGATTATGGGCATGCATTACAAAAATGTCATGATGGTTTTAAACTTTCAATTACCAATGTTGAAGAACCTACTGTAATCTTTGGAAACTAATCATTTGTCTTCAAGGGGACATGACTTGATGGATTGCCCAATTAATAATTATTTACATCACGTTAAAATTTCGATTTTGATTCGGTATTGAATTGAACTCTTTATTAAGTTTTTTTTTTTTTTTTTTTTTTTTAAATTATGATTTGTAATTATTGGATAATAATTTAAATATAATTGAATATTAATTATGCATCGTTATTAAAATAAGCGTGATAGAAAATTATGAAAAGTTAAGAAACTCATTTCAGTATATTAAAATTCAAATTCACTAATGATATATTTCTTTAAAAAAAAAAATCAACTGGAATAGACAAATAATGAACTTTTATCTCTACGGTCATGATATTTCTACCAGCCATTTAATTGCATTATAATTTATAAGTGCAAAAAAAAAAAAAAAAAAAAAAAAAAAAAAGAAGTTAAGACCGATAACATAACAAAATTTGGGTGCAATAATGGACTCAGGGTGAGCAACTGTTAAGGGTAAATTTGAATCGATCAGGTAAGTTCTGGAATCGAAACCGGTGATAATATGGTAATTACTAATCTCTAAAGTCAAGGTATAAGTTTGACATTTTTAAAACCGGAATCAATCCATGTAACCGACTCATAATACTAGTTATGGAAACTACCCTTCAACCTCATCTGACACTATTTTGCCTTCAGTGTCAACATTTGATGACAACGACCACAGCAGCTCAACAACACATGAGGCTGGGAACATGATTTGTAGCTGGAAAGATGACGGACTGTTGCCATTGGAGGATCTATATTAAAACTTGGCTCAATGGCCCTCAATGGCGCAGTACAAGAAAGAAGTTGCAGGAATAGCCTTTCATTTCAATCTGTAATATCTTCATGAATCAAATCATTTACAACAAAACGTAACAGATCAGTTATTGAAATTATTTTAACAAGATTGGATTTGGAGTTTAATGTTTGAAGAAAAGTTCCATTCAGCATTCTCTCAATATGTTCCATAATACTACAGCAAACATATATTGCTTTTTTTTTTTTTTTTTGAATCATTGGAAACTCCGCCGCCAAATCAATTATTGTGAGCTTAAACGGAGAAGTAAAACCCCCGATTGTCCCAGGCTCTTACAAGAAACGTAGTCCCTAAATTCGAACCCAGGATCTTAATGTGAGATCTCGAACTCTACTCCACTAAGTCACGCCTATTGGAGACAACAAACATATATAGTTGTTAAGTCATAAAATTCAATTGGCAGCTCATGGTTCCGAATACAACTTATATTAATTTCCCTTCCACTTTAACACAAAACCGTAATGCCTCACGTCCTCGGTCAACTGAACTATTGTACATTTTGCATTTATTAATGAATTCCAGGCCATTTTTTCATGTTCTGAATTATGCTAATTCCAAGCCACAGCCATACTGGATAGGGTACCTGAAATTACCTACAAGCAATAGCGACAAGTAATCTCTATACCCAAGAGGGGGGGGGGGGGGTGAATTGGGTTATCGCTACAAATGCGGAATTATAAAATCTTTGCCGATTTTAGCTCTTATTACCAAATTGAGACTTAAGGCAATTTTCTCTATTCCAATTAATAGCCTATATGCAAGTTTTCTATTCAATATATATAAGCATAAATAAACTTGCAAATAGTAAAAGTATAGGGAAAGAGAAATACGACACCGCGATTTATAGTGGTTCGGCCAAACGTGCCTACGTCCACTCCCCCAAGCCTCGCTTAAAGATTTCCACTAGAATCGAGTTTTCCGTGGTTCACTCGTAACCAAGAGTTTTCCGCAAAGGTGCACTCCGAACCTTTTACAACTTTGAGTTTTGTTCGTAGGCGCACTCACAACCTTTACAACTTTGAGTTTTGTTCGTAGGCACACTCATAACCTTTACAACTTACCCAACCAAATGAGATTTCACAAACCGCAAGTGTTTTGATAAAGAAGATTTAAAAACACACTTGGGCACTCACAAATAATAAGAAGATTGTGTGAGTAGCAAACCCAAGTGTTCTAAGCTCACTAAATGATATGAAGATGTGTGTGAGCTTGTATGAGTGTTTAAGTATATGAAGGTTTTAGACAATCTTGTATTTGCCTTGGTAGAATGTGTATGAAGGTTTTCTAAGTCTCTAACCAAATGCAAATGAGTTGGGGTTCTATTTATAATAAAATGCAAAGCTTTCCCCAATTTACAGCGCGACCGGTATGGAAACCGGTATGGAGACCGGTATGCCGGTCTAGGTTTCCAACGGATACTAACAGCTATATTACCGTTGCACAAGTGTCCGTTAGGCCGGTATGTAAACCGATATGAGGACCGGTATGGTACGTGCCGGTTCTAGTGTGTGCACAAAGAAGAGCCTGACCGGTATGGTCACCGGTATGGATACCGGTTTATGGCTTGCCGGTTCCAGTGTGTGCACAAAAAAGAGCCTGACCGGTCCGGTATAGAGACCGGTTTAGGGCTTTCCGGTTCCAGTGAGCATGCGAAACAGAGCATGACACCGGTATGCATATCGGTAAGGGACCGGTATGCCAGCCTCAGACCAAAATGCACAGTAATGAAGGTTTTAAAGCATTTTGTCACGATCCTAATGCATTTAAGTGAATGTGCATGATCCCTATGAGCTTAGGCACTATGAATATTACAATTCACATTACAATTTAAATCCTAAGCTAAGACTTCGCAATATATTCTTCAATTTGCCGCAAGTCTTCACATTCTCGCTCTTCACCCCATATGCTTCGATACTTTTTGTATTACTTCGTATTTGCGCGTCGAAGTCTTCTTTCTCGTTGACGTCATCAAAATCCATTACAACCGATTATGCGACCAAGTCGCTAACAGTACCATGTAGTACATGGTAGATTCTGATTTTAAAATTTAAGAACTGAAACTCTACAAATAGGTTCCGGTTTCACCTGGAACCGGTCATAACCTACCCATAACCACCCCAAGGATGAAATAATTACTAAGTTCAAAAGACTTGCCATGCCAAGTAAATATGAAGTACTGAAGCCTGAATTATATAATCTACATGAGCATAAAACTAAGCAAATTATGGAACCTTAACACAAGCTCTTTGGCTTGAATCAGTGAGAAAAATTCTGGTATTTCGTTTCTGATATTGTACATCACACACAGGCATCTGTAATCAGACAGGCATGAGTACAAGATTTGTTCTTGAGTGCTCGCTTTCTGCTTCTCCTTGAATCGAAATTTAGCAGCCACTCTACGCATCTCTGACTCTGAATGAATAATGATCCTTTGATGTTGACAAAGCAGAATTAATGCAGAACCAATTATACTAAACAGACACTGTCAAGGTACCATCTGCATAAAATATTCAACAAAAGTTGAATCTGAAAGTACGGATGCAATAGAAAGAAAAAAAAAAGGTTTGAGACACGGTAGTTAATATATACAACAAATGGGAATTTTTCTTATAAAATGAGAGTTTGAAAACAGAGCTTTCTTACTTTGAAAGTACATTCATGTAAAAAAAAAAAAAATGAACTTACCTGCAATTTCCGTGGCTGGAAAAGTGAAGAATGTAGCATCATTTTCAGCTATGAAAATCGATTCGTTCCACAAGAATTCGTGTTTAAAATAATTGAAACTAGTGACTAACACAGAGAGGCAAACAAGTATCACAAGGAGTTTCCAAATGAAAATTTATGAAGTTGAACAGCAGAAGTAGCACATGAGAATACGAATATATTCATGTGACAAGGTTCTCATCTTTTTCCATTTTGGATATACAAAGAGAGATCATAGACACTGTCTTGTCGCCTTCAAATGGGATTTTGAAACCATAATGCTGGTTCTCATGGTGTCAGTTATATGTGTCTGGCGACAACAATAGGTCTCAATCATACAATCACAATACTGATGTACTAAGATCTTTGGCCACAACTACTACTCCCGCTGTTAGTTATCAATTTGATCTAAATATAACGCTATCTTCATCTATATCCAACTAATGCATAGTTTCTGCTATCCACCATTTAGCCTAAGAAACAGTACTGTTAATTCCATAAGTTTCACATATTTTGGACATAACACATCTTTTGCCTAATTGAAAATCAAGATTTTAACATTTAGTCTTGGAGTTTAACACGCGTCTATAAATTTCAATGATAGTTGTTAGTTCCATTTTTATTGGCAATGTCTGTAACAAAACAAGTTCAATTGAATTGTAATGAGTCTTGAAGATCTCGGAGCAATTGGACAAGTATTTGGACAAAATCTGATGGAGTTATCCGACAGATGTTCACTCTTTTGAATATTGCAGAAGATTTAGAACTCAACTTGACATGAGATTAGTTGCATTGGAAATTAGACTCGAAGACGATTGCGTACATATAAAGAACGCAAGATTTTGCCAAGAGACGAGAAAGTTACAAGCGTTTTAGGTTACCCCTGAAAATCAGTTTGCGACCCGCGTTCGTGTGGCGTTCGTATTTTCGTTCGAATGTTTCGAGGCAGAAAATTTGCGTTTGAAGTGCATTCGAACGCCCCTGTGTAAGTAGGTTTTTTTAGACACGTTTTTTTAGCCAAAATAATACTAGAAAACTGATTACGCCCAAAAAGTACTTGCGGATACTTGCGGTTATCGCAGTATAGTTGGGGTGTCGATTCCTCAGAGAGATGGTTACATGAACTAATTTACTCAAACAAAACATTAGCAGTAACTAAGGCATAAAGAGATAGATTGATTTGATAAAATAAAATAAGAACTATGGAAAATACTTAAAGAATATCAGTAGAGAGATATGACAAAGCATCGGGAATCCCTCTTGTATCAAACTCCTATATTCAGTTATTGATTCTTGTTATTACTCAACTGAAAGTTTCACATCCCAAACCAACATTCGGAGGATATTCAATTCTATGCATATTTAATTCTAAGTTAATCAATGATTATTTTCTCTATGTTAACAGCACACAAAAATCATCATTACGAGCTATCTAACGTCGACAATATACCCTCAGGCAATACTGCAGCAGAAGACCAACACATAAAACGATTTTACCAGTCACAACTGAGTTCGCAAATCACATATAGAAGAAGCATGACTGAATCTATATGGGAGTTGACAAGACACAGTTTCTGGATTCAGAAATCGTAAAATAATAAAGAATAACAACCATCAATTTTATTAAACGTTAAAAAGTACTTTAAGAATCAACAACATAAATATAGAAATTTAAATACAAAAGTTCATCCTTAGCTTTGCCTAGGAGATTAGTTCTCCATGCGGTATAGAGAAATAGCCTGAATAGATCGGAGAGACGACATGTTTGTCTTTGAAGTTCTTCGTTCTTCTCTCTCAATCTTGTGTTTGTGGCTCTTTTTGTGTGTTTATCCTCTGTTTCTCTCTGATTTTCTCTCTCCTTTAGGGTTTGGACGAAGTTGGGTTTATATAGAAAAGCCTTGGAGTCATAATATGCATCAAAGACGGCTAAATCAGGGTTTTAGGTTGTTCCGGGGCGCCGATGCGATGGTCTTTGGGCGCCGCGATGCCCAATCCTCTGGAAAACATATGGGCAGTGAGACTGATGGCGCGTCGTGACGTGCGTTGAATTTCCTGGTTTTGTGCTTCCTTTATTTCAGCTTTTCCCGCGTGCTTCCGATGCATCCATAAGGTCCCGAAACATGTGTAATTGCTCCAATCTTCATGTTCCATTGCTTCCTAATAACAAAGCATAAAATAAACTCTAATTAAGATTAAATACAAGATAATTAAGCCGAGTTAGCAGTGTTCAAAGTACACTTTTGTGCACTTATCACAACCCCCAACCAGCTTATTGCTAGTCTCTAGCAATTCAAGCGTAAAATAAAATAAGAACTAAATAAATAAAACTATCTAAGCCATTTTCGTGGGGATCACGATTGCATTTAGCGTATGCAACAAGTCTTTAAACCCCTAGGTGTCCCTAGTGGATGAGTTATAGTCCCGTGAGGGCTTACAGCGACGATACCCACAAACGTCATTTAAAACACATGCAATCATGCAAAAATAACAAAGTGAAAATAAAAAACTGAAATAGTCTCAATAGTTACACATATTATTTTCCTCAACGAATGCCTGGAATGAAACCATAGAACTTTCAAAGTACTAAACGTAACTCAAATCCAAGTTTTTGAATAAATCATCTAAGTCAGACTCACAGTGTGTGTGTGTAAAGGTTTATTCACAGCTTGATTCCTAGGTAAGCCAACTCAATGATATCGTTTAAAAATTGGGATCTGATGGGTTAAACCAACCTACATATATCAATTATGCTATGTAATTGCTTTTTTTGTGCTCAGTATGGTATGATTTTTTTTCTTGCTTTTCTTGTCTTTTTTTCTTTTTGAATTTTTCTTTTCTTCCTTCTCTTTCTTTCAACACACCTACCCTTTAAGGTATCATTTCTCCTCATGGTGGTCCTAATACTCGCTCATAGGTAGCTTCACGTTTATCAGTTATAGGTGGTTTAATTTCCTTCTTTAGAGACTTTTTCTTTTTCTTTTTAACTATATCATACATTATAACACTAGCACATCATGATAGACATCTAAGCAAACGGTCATTCATCGACATGCAATTTTTTTAACTAGTCACCTTGCCAACTACATAGGCTTTCACTGCTAAAAACCTATAATTAAATGCTTACGAGTCTAACCTAGATCAATTACTCAATGCATTAGATAGAAGTACATCAGGAACTTATCGTTTCTAAGATTTCACCTTAAAATAAACAATATCATCATTGGACTTATGTTTTACTATTAAAGACTAGAAATAAACAAAACAAAATAACATTTTTTTAACATATAACAGGTATTATCATGCGCATGCATACACCCCCACACTTAAAATTTTCATTGTCCTCAATGTAAGATAAATATAAAGAAAAATGATTAAGGAACAACACTACCAGGCGCGGAGTTGATTAGGTTCCTGCTGGTAAGACTGTAGTTGTGTGACTGTGTAGGTTGTTCTAAAACCTGCATAAACACTTATGCAAACAATAAAAATAAAACATGCAATTAGCACACAAAAAAAAAACTAAAGTAAAGAAAATAAAAAAAAATAAATAAATAAATGCAGATGCAAGGGTTGCCTCCCACTAGCGCTAAGTTTAATGTCTTCAGCCAGACGTAACCACTCAGATTATCATGGTGGCTTCCATCTAGTGAACTGATGAAGGCATGGGAGAGAATTTTTGTCTAGCCGCGACAGTTTATCCAATGATCCCCCAGGGTCTGGAGATTGTTGAAAATTTTGGTTGCTCATAAGAAAACATTGGTTCACCCTGGTTTTTAACTTCCCAGGTATCTGTTAGGGTTGGTGCTTAGAGTGCCAATCCGGATCGTATTTATGTCTGATTCATGAATACGAACAATTCTTTTTTCCATAATATTACTTATTTAAAGGTAGAACCTCTTGTCTTTTATATACATATTCGATCTAATTATGATTAGATTGAAACTAAATCTGATTTAGTGATATGTGTATATTGGATAAAGACCCTAGGATTTACAATTTATTGCGCAGTTACAACGTAGTTTGTAATTGACATTAGGAAGCGTGATTATAAGTTGTATATCCTTAAATAAAGTTCTTGGTCAAGATTTACTAACACGGGTCGGTTAGTAAAATACGCTGAGACCAGTCATGTCGTATATCGTGACTTGGTCCGATATTTTATCTCAATGAACCATGAGTCTCGGAAGACTCGTATAGACATGTAGATGTTTATTTGATAAACACTGAACGACTCACTGAAGATTTCCTAATAGATGGTACACCAACGTCAATAGGAATCTTCTCTAGTTGAGCGAGCATAGTGGTCCTTCGACTTGAGATACCACAGTGGATATATGAGTTATCATCCACACTTTGATGGCAATCACGTCACAGATCTATTTAGATCTGACCTCTGTCTATTCGTTGGGTGTAGACTGATGCTCATGATATCTAGTGCGTATCAATATAGAATCCGTCAGGCTTGTGTACAGGGCATAGGTATCCTACTCGTGTTTGCGATCTAATAAATCCATGGCCGTGGTATAACTTCGGAAAGTTGAAGATTAAGAGGTAGTCTTTAATATTCTTAAGTTTAGGAAATTATTTTCTTGTTCTTGAAATACTAGAATGGTTCTAGGGTTTACTTACTTCTTAGAAATTGAGGCTTTTTTATTTTGAAGATGGATTTGAAGGCTTATTGCATGTGTGAAGTAGATTGAATGATATTATTGTAATATATGTTCAATTTGATTATTTGATGATATGTTGTCATTTTAGAATTTTATGACCACTCTTGTAATGCCTAGAATTGTTCTAGGGTGCTTCATTGGTGGTGGTTTGGATTGGTGTTAGTATTAATATGATTAATATTGAGAAAGTTGGATTAAAGCATGAAAAATTGATAATTTTTGTTACAAAATCAGATTTGGAAAAACTGGGTCTATTGTGATGAAAATTATGTCATATAAATGTATTGGATGTGTTTTGGGTGTTGGAACAATTTCCGGAAACTGTTTCGGAGTTGAAATATGCGAAAACGGCGTTACCGGGTGACTTTTGAGCCAACCGGGTGACGGCTGCCCAAACAGTGAATTGGTCACTGTTCGGGCAGCCTATGAACTGCCCTAATACTGTTGGGGCTGACCTGGGCAGCCCTCATGTGTATTGGGTGGTCGGTTCAGTCAAAAACCCGTTTTATGTCATTTTACGGAAAAATGTTTTCGCAAAAGATTTGCGATGTTTCTTAACGATTTATGTCGTTATTTGATATCGAATAAATATGTTTATGTGAAATATGAATGAATTATTCATTTTGGATATTGAGTAATTTATTCGGTAATTTAAAAAATTTTAAAATTACGATTTCACCCGAACAGCGAGCTTCCACTGAGCCTGCGCCAAAACCCCAACAATATCATCTTCAATTGGGTACTAATTCTTCTTTTCCTCCTTTTACAATTCTTTGGGGGCAACTTCAGTTCGGGAGGATTTGAATCATGTTGTGAAGAAGCTATTTTCGGCATGACTGTTTCTAGCATGTATCTTTGTTGGCACTCATCATCACTATGTGGTTGTTTTTCAACATGAAAAATATTTACTTTCATTGTCATATTCCCAAATGATATCTTCATGAGACCGTTCCTGCAATTAATAAGAGCATTAGCTGTAGCAAGAAAAGGTCTACCTAAAATAAGTGGGATTTTTGACTCAATGTCAACCAAAAACTGCGTATCTAATATCAGGAAATCAACGGGGTAGTAGAATTTATCAATTTGCACTAAAATATCCTCAACTACTCCCTATGGTGTTCTAATGGATCAATCAGCTAACAGTAAAGCTACTGATGTAGGTTTAATCTCACCAAGCACTAACTGCACATAGATCGAATATGGCATGAGATTAACACTTGCACCTAAATCTAATAAAGCTTGACCAAACTCATGTATGCCATTGTGACAGGTGATAGTGGGACATCCTGGATCTTTATATTTTGGTGGAGTCCTCTGTTCAATTACTGCACTTGCCTGTTCTGTCAAGAATGCAGTCTTATTGACATTATGCTTTCTCTTTATGGTGCATAGATCCTTCAAAACCTTCGCAAAAGTAGGAACTTATTTTATCACATGTAACAGCGGAATGTTGATCTTTACTTGCTTCAGGTGTTCTAGGATCTCACCATTTGGGTATGGTGCTCTCATTGTGGGCCTAAGTGCCTGAGGGAAAGGTACTCTAACTTGGAAATGTGTCTCTTGTTCTGCTTGAGGAGTATCGTCACTATTATCCTTAGTGGCATCTACAGTGTTGGAAGTGTCCTTCATACCTACCTCCTTACCACTCCTATGGATTATGGCATTAACACTTTTTATATTGGCTACCTCATGATTAGCATGTGCCATGTGTTGGCCTTGTGGATTTGGTTGAGTTTGAGATGAGAATTTTCCTTGTTCTTGCACACTCAGGACATTAGTCAATTTAGAGACTTGACTCTTAATTTCCTTATTATCCTCAACAATCTGAGTTATCAATGACTCAAACTTTTGATTGGTTTTACTATGGGCCTCTATAAATGCATGCACACTGTCTTCTAAAGAATTTCTAGGGGCGGCAGGTGTGGGAAATTGAGGAGCACTGTAACTCCTCATTTGTGGTGCTTAAGTAGGCTTATGGGACTCATGTTTCCAACTAAAATTGGGATGGTTCCGCCAACCAGGATTATAGGTATCTGAATAAGGTGTGTATGGCTTTTTGTACATCCTTAAGTTATTACATTGTACCTCATATGTCCCCCTCATCTCACCATATACAGGACACTCTTGGGGTTCCAAGTGGGCGACTGCATGCATAGTCTTGCTATCTTTGGCTTGTAAGGCTCATATCTGTCTAGTTAATAGATCAACATGTGCCCTAAGACTATCATTTTCCCTGAAGTGGTGTATGCCTCTACCATAAGGAGTAGGGTGTGTCCTATCAGTGTTATCTAGGGCATTAGGTCCAGTCCAAGTATGAGATGTTTCAGCTAGGTCATCTAAGTACTCGAATGCCTCATCAGGGTTTTTCCGTATAAACTCACCATTACACATAGTCTCCACAAACTGGCGCTCTCTAGGGGTTAAACCATCATAAAAATAACTTACTAAGCGCCAACTCTCATATCTATGGTGGGGGTAACTAGCTAACATTTCCTTATACCTCTCCCACGTTTGATAAAGGGTTTCACTGTCTCTCTGGGAGAATGTGAAAATTTATCTTTTCAAGGCATTAGTCTTTTGGTGTGGGAAGTATTTGTTGAAAAATGCATGTGTCATCTCGCCCCATGATCCTATTGATCGCGGTCTCAAAGAATACAATCAGCTCTTAGCTCTATCCTTAAGGGCAAAGGGGAAAAACTTAAGTCTAATTGTGTCAGTGGTTCCAAACCGGTCATCGAGGGTTGCTTCTACCTCTTCAAACTCTCTAATATACACATAAGGATTTTCGCTCTCTAAACCGTGAAAAGTTGGGAGATATTGTATCATCCCAGTTTAAAATCTATGTATGGTGCATTAGGAGGAAATATTATGCACGAAGGTGTAACTGTGCGAATTGGGTGGAGGTACTCTTCAAGAGTCCCCATGGGTGGTCTCTCGTATTCACTCATATTATGTGCGCTACACGCGGATGGTGTGGCAAAAAGGTTTTCAAATATGTTGTCACAGTCTGAGTCTGAACTTTCATGTTCAATCCTAATGAATCTACCAAATCTATCCATATGTCTAGGCATGCAATTCAAGCTCAAGTAATACGGGAAACAAGAATAAAATAAAAATAAAATAAAAAAAAATAAAAAATTAATAAACTAAAAATTAAAATCTAAACTAAAACAAAAACAGAAATAAAATAAATAAATAAACAAAAGAATAAAAGAAGGAACGAAGTTACAGCTTTGTGTTTGACCAAGCGAACCTGCTCCTTTAAGTTGTAAACCATCTCCCCGGCAACGGCGCCAAATTTTAATTACGCCCAAAAAGTACTTGTGGTTATCGCAGTATAGTTGGGGTGTCGATTCCTTAGAGATATAATTACATAAACTAATTTACTCAAACAAAATGTTAGTAGTAACTAAGGCAGAAAGAGATAGATTGATTTGATAAAATAAAGTAAAAACTATGGAAAATACTTAAAGAATATCAGTAGAGAGATATGGCAAAGTGATGTGATCCTAGCAGCACTTGATTCGATCCAGAGTACAATAGATCCAATCCATGTACCGGTTGGACCAATTACAAGACACAGAGCTCAGAAGATCAAAGACGCTATGGCAGGCCTGGCCCAATGTCATGTAGCTGAATTGAACAAGCATGTTCGAGACCAATTGGACTTCAAGGAAGATGGTTCAAGAGTTATACATTTGACCCAAGTCATCGAGGAGCAGCATGGATCGTTTTCAGTTATTTAGACTTATTTTCATCATATTATTATTTATGTGTATGGATGGAACCAACGTGGATGACCGTTTTATTTATTATTTGGGTTAGTTTATTTTTATTTATTTGTGGGACAAAATGGGCTAGAAATTATGAGTTATGAGCTTTTAGTTGGTAATAGGTAGTTTAAGGCTATTTTAGATTTTTGGCTATATTAGGGTTTGAACATGTTACTATTTAAACTCAAAAACAACTCTTAATGAAGCACCAAATATTCTCGTGCGTGAATAGTGATTTTTCCTTGAGATTAAGGAATTTTTATCAAAGTTCAGTGATTGAATAAAGACTTATCAAAGGGTTGGCATCCTTTGTGGCGTCCATTTTGCTGGAAAAATTCATATGAGGCTATCTCTGTGGGAACACAGGAACTGGGCGACGCATGCTGTCCCAGGCTCGCGGCCCGGTAGGGAGTACGGAGTAGCCACAGGGGACTAAACCGGAGAATAATGGAGTCGCCACTTGGTGTGAACCGGGAAAATGAGATTTAAGGCCGCACTCACCCCTCGCAAGGGAAGACCTCAAACCGTTGGGTTCAGAATGGTCCCTTACTCATGCCACTTGTAATGACATGATTTATGTAATAATTTAATCAGGCTTAAGTAGCACTTATTTCCAAGAGTACAATGCTTCTAAATTCACATGTACAAAATAAAAATTATACATATATTTCACATCTAAGATTGCATGCTTGGAAGTACATCAAAGGAGCAACAAACATACAATTTCATTGGCATATTATATTCAAGAAAACACAAGCACACATACTAACCACACAAGCACACATGTGAGCACCTTCTCAAGTGGTACGTTCGAACGAAGTAACGAACGCAGCACTAACGAAGACAGTAAGCTTGTGAAATGAACTTGATGACGTATTTATTTCGAATTTCCCCTTCCGACCTCCGTTTCCCGCAATATCCTTAGCTAAAAAGGTAGTGCATCCAACTGAGACTCATCATCGGGTTTCACATGCGAAAATGCAATGCCTACAGTTGCCCCCACTTTGAAGGGACTTGTGCAGTGTGTGACTTTGAACAATCCTATCAAAGTTATGCAATGCATTTTCACTTACCTGGCTCGGCTGCTGCCTCGAGTTGAGTTGGTGCTGCAGCGGACCTCGATCCTGGGACGCGTCCCGATAATTGCAACCGAAAACGGGGGCACCTCGACTCTGGGCACCTCGACCCAATACCGTTGACTATATGGACCTCGCCCTCGAACTGATGATGTAGTGGGTACCTCTACCCTGGGCACCTCGACCCGGAACTACAACTGACAACGGGGGCACCTCGACCCTGGGCACCTCGACCCAACACCGCTGACTATAGGGACCTCGCCCTCGAACTGATGATGTAGTGGGTACCTCGACCCTACGCACCTCGACCCGCACCTACAACCCGTGACAACGGGGGCACCTCGACCCTGGGCACCTCGACCCAACACCGCTGACTATAGGAACCTCGCCCTCGAACTGATGATGTAGTGGGTACCTCGACCCTGGGCACCTCGACCCGGAACTACAACTGACAACGAGGGCCTCGCCCTCAAGCTGATATGGGCCTCGCCTCGAGCCGACATGATATGGGCTTCGTCCCCAGCTGATATGGGCCTCGCCCCTTGGGACTCATCCCAAAAACTGAAATTGCGCTGACGCTGTTTGGCTCATTTCTCTGCCGCTTTCTCCTTTCTTCGAACCTGCGAACACAAAACGAAAACAAACACGAAGAGAATGCAATGTTACGTGTATGCATGAATGATTTCCTTATTCCGTTGGGTTAGGGCTTCTGCTAATTCCCGTGGTGACTGCTCGGTCTTCTCTCCCTCAGGCAATGTATTGCTTCAATCTGTCTACGTTGATCGGCTCGGTGAACTCGTTCCCCTCCAAGTCTGATAGCTTCACTGCTCCATTTCCCATTACCTTCTGCACTATGTAAGGTCCTTCCCAGTTTGGTCTGAATTTTCCTCTCGGATCTGTCGTCGACGGCCTCGACTGCTTAAGTATCAAATCACCCTTTCTGATCTTGGTAGGACGCACTTTCTTGTTGAATGCTCGGGCTAGTCTCTCTGATACAACTGCATGTGATACAAAGACTTCGTTTTCTTCTCATCCAATAGTGCTAACTGATCAAACCTCTGTGCGGCCAATCCTGTTCCGGTAATTCTGCCTCTGTTAATACCCTCATAGACTGTATTTCCACTTCTACCGGCAATACTGCTTCCATTCCATAGACCAAAGAGTAAGGTGTGGCCCATGTTGCTGTTCTTACTGATGTTCTGTACCCCCACAAAGCATACGGTAATTCTCGGCCCAATCTCTGCAATTTTCTATCTCTGGGCTAAAATTGTCTTTATAGTCTTGTTGGCTGCCTCAACTGCCCCATTTGCCTGCGGCCTGTACGGTGATGACTTGTGGTGGCCTATCTCATACCTCTGTAACATTGCCTTCGTCTCTCCTTAAAACTGGACCCCGTTGTCTGTCACTACATGATGCGGCATACCATACCGACAAATGAGGTTCCGAGCTATAAACTTTGCCATCTGCTTTGCAGTAACATTACGGAATGATTCGGCTTCCACCCACTTCTAGAAGTAATCTATTGCCACTACTATGAAGCGATGCCCATTTGATGCATTCGGTCGAATTTCCCCAATCATATCAATCCCCCATGCTGAGAAAGGC